>PKMM01013547.1:0-30233 GCA_002933915.1 Eutrema heterophyllum | reverse complement strand
CGTTAGTAAAACAAAAAAAAATCATTTTCTCTTATTTTCCCATGAAAAATTTATTTCATTTTTTTATTCATAAAAAAATAAATCCTTTTTTTTATTAGTGTATTTTTAAATTTTTATAAAAAATAATTTATTAAATTTAAATATTTAAAAAAATAGAAATCTCTCAATTATAAATTTATATGATGAAATTTCTTATAAAAAATATTTTTCATGAAAATGAAAATTTACAAATGTCAAAAATAATAATTTGAAAATTATTTGGTTGAAAATACTGTTTAGATAATGAATTAAAACTAATATGATTTAGATTAAGACTAAAAATATGATTAGATTAAAGCATGAATATTTTAGTCATTATCCTATTAAAAGCAAACAAAGATTCATCTAGATTCATCCAGATGAATCATCCAAAGGAACGACCAAAAATAGAAACGAACATCGTTCAGATGTATCATCCATATGAATCATTTAAATGGATCATCTGAATGGATATGTTAGATGAGCAAACGAATATGGCCTTATTTGCATTTTTTGCTCAAACATATGCAAAATTTATTTGTTACTTTTTACATGTAAACTATATATAAGTTTGAGCAAAAATGCTGCATATCTGCCATTGTCTTGATTATTTGCCCCTTTCGGCTATAATATCCGCCACTAGAGATGTCAAAATGGGTCAAATGGGTCATCCATGACCCATGACCCTAATATGGGTTGAGTATAAATAGGTCATGGATCATTCATGACCCATCTAATTACATGGGTCATGGGTCAAATGGATGACCCGTTGGACCCATCATAATGACATCATTATGACATCATCATGACTTCATTTCATTATGACATCATCATGACTTTATTATGACATCATAACAATATTACTACTATCACAACATCATTTTCCCGCCACGCCAAAAACGATATTCTACTTTTTCCTGCCAAAAATGCAAATTCACATTTTCTCGCCAAAAACGCAAATTAACATTTTCCTGCCAAAAATATGATTCCACATTTTCTTGTCAAAAATGTGATTCTGCGTTTTCCCGCCAAAAACGTGATCTCGCTTTTCCCACCAAAATCGCGATTTCACATTTTCACACCAAAACGCGTTTTGGCGGGAAAATGTGATATCACGTTTTTGGCGGGAAAATGTGAGATCGTGTTTTGGCCGGAAAACGCGGAATCACATTTTTGGCAAAAAAACCCGCGAAATCGCGTTTTTGGCGGGAAAATGTGAAATCACGTTTTTGGCGGGAAAATGTGAAATCACGTTTTTTGGCGGGAAAATGTGAAATCGCGTTTTTGGTGGGAAAATGCGGAATCGCGTTTTTGGTGGGAAAATGCGGAATCGCGTTTTTGGTGGGAAAATGCGGAATCGCGTTTTTGGCGGGAAAATGTGAAATCGCGTTTTTGGCGGGAAAATGCGGAATAACGTTTTTGGCGGAAAAAACGGGATCACGTTTTTGGCGGGAAAACGCGGAATTACGTTTTTGGCGAAAAAATGTAAAATCACGTTTTTGGCGGGAAAACGCGTAATCACGTTTTTGGCGGGAACATGTGAATCGTGTTTTTGGCGGGAAAATGCGGAATCGCATTTTTGGCGGAAAAATGTGAAATCGCGTTTTTTGTGAGAAAATGTGGAATAACGTTTTTGGCGGAAAAAGCGGGATCACGTTTTTGGCGGAAAAACGCATAATCATATTTTTGACGGGAAAATGTGGAATCACGTTTTTGGCGGAAAAATGTGAATTTGCGTTTTTGGCGGGAAAAAAATAGAATAGCGTTTTTGGCGGGAAAATGATGTTATGATAGTAGTAATTAGGCCTGGGCATAAAACCCGACCGGACCGGACCCGAACCGATCCGACCTGAAAAACACGGTTCGGTTCTTCGAAATAACCCGAATGGTTCCATTTCAAATTTGATTCGGGTTTTGGTTCGGGTCGGGTTTTACCCGAGACCCATTCGGATACCTGATAAACCCGAAAACATTTTATGTTCGAGATTTTTTTCGGGTTTTTCAGATTTTTTCGGGTTTTTTATTCGGGTTTTTTTGGGGTTTTCGGGTTTATTTCGGATTTTTGGTTTTTTTCGGGTTTTCGGTTTTCTCAGATTTTTTTTTCGGATTTTTTTTTGGATTTTTCGGGTTTTCGGGTCCTTTTCGAGTCTAATTTAAAATCAAGGACCCGACCCGAACCCGAAAGGACCCGACCCAAACCGAACCGAAATTTTCGCGAGACCCGAATAGGTCTAATTCCCAGGACCCGAATGGACTCGAAACCCGAAAAACCCGACCCGACCCGAGGACCCGAATGCCCAGCCCTAGTAGTAATATTGTTATGATGTCATGATGATCTCATAATGAAATGAAGTCATGATGATGTCATAATGAAGTCATGATGATGTCATTATGATGAGTCCAACGGATCACCCGTTTGACCCATGACCCATTATAAATTGACCCATTTGATCCATGACCCATATGACCCATGATCCATTTGACCCATCAACCCATTATGGTCAATTTTTTTGACCCATTAGAGTTATAGGTCATGGATTGATTTGGATCGACCCATGATCCATGACCCATTTTGACACTCCTATGGACCGCCACCGACTGCCGCATATATATATATATATACTGCCATTGTCTTGCTAATATTAACCAACTTATATATATATATGTATATATATATATATAAGTAAAATGTAAATATTCGCTTCTGATATAATTTTGTTACGCACAATATGTGACCATTAATAACGAAGGAGTTCATGCATTGCCAATCTGCTACACCTTTTCTATTGATGGCAATAAAATAAATCTTAGCAATAGCTTTGGAACTACTTATTTGATCCATCAATGTCTATTGTTACTTTCTACTGAACGATGGATTTTATTAAAATCATTTTAATCTGAAGGAACGATAATATATAGCTATAAGACCTAGTGAGTGAAGTTGAACAGACGAAAAGAATGATGGTTTTTTTGTTTCTTGTAATTTATTGCTGCACTGACTATCATGTTTTCATTTCAGTAATTGGTTTATAATTGACATTTGATTTAACCAACGCACACAAATTCACACACATATACTATGTTTACGCGTGTGAAATTAAATGTTTATAGACAAATCCATTTGACCAAATAAACAAAAAAGAGTCCATTATCCAAGAAAAAAGAAAAGAAAATTAAACACGTACGTACCACGGTATTAATCGAGGACTTCACCCACCCTAGCTAAAGTTATAATTATATCAAAATAATATAAAATACATTGACATTTTCCAGGCGAAGGTTGACATAATATTTACCACGAAGTTGACTTTTTAAAATATGATTATTTATATATATGTCATTTAACCCACAAAAAAGGATAGTAAAATTCATTTTTTTTCCAAGCATAACGTTTTATTCAAAAAGATTATTTGTCATCAACAGAACATAAGGACTCGATTCATCAAAAAAAGAATTAAGAAGAAAAAGTTACTCCTTTTTATTAACCACGCTATAATATTTTGTTTTCCATTGACCATTAAAAAAAATCTCAACAGCTGTCTATTCACTTTTTCTGGGAGTCTGTCTTTTTCATTCTATTGTCAATGTCTGTACAACATTTTCTCAAAAACAAAAGAAGAATGAATGAAAAAATATGAACAAAAAAAAAAACAAGAAAGAGTGTTTTTATTTTGGGGCACTAACGAGTAACGAGGAAGAGTTTACGCGGCAAGGATATGAGTTTTGACTTATAATTTGGGAATGTTAGCTAGCAAGTGAGCACCGAGACAGAGACTGAAAAGCTACAGATGAAGTTTTTCAGTTTTGCTTTGTTTCTTATTTGACTTCTTGTACGTGGCACGTGTGTAACACTTCCAACTTCTTCATATTTGATATTTTTAATAACTTTATTCCAATTAACTTTTCCTTTATAATTCAATAGCCATATATATCACGGTATAACGACACTACTATACTACAAACTTTAGTCTTCGTTTAGATTTTTGAGAAATTTGTGAAATGGAAAGAGTGAGAGTTCTATTTAGATAAATAATACTACATTGTTAAGCTGATATTAGCAAAAAATACTGAAAAAATGTGGAGTGATTGAGTATAAAATTTACCTCGCCGGTTTTGACTATCACTATTTTCTTTCCAATCGTTAACAGTTATTTGTTTATACAAGTTTTGTATATATCCGATGACTTTGCAAATTTGTAGACTTTATCTATTCATTTTCGATAAATTATGAACAATCAAGTGATATAATAGTGGATGAAACTATTTTCTGTAAGGTAATAGTAAAACGAAAAACCAAAAAAAAACACCTCGTCGTGAATGTAGTAGATTTGTATTAATTAATTTTGTTTTAATATATGCATATATTACGTCTCAAGAATATAACATATAACATATGTACTTGTTTTATGAATACTATAAAATAATAAATGAATAACGAATCACATTTAAAAGACGAACATATAATCTATACACACCATGCCCCGAAAAGAATATCTTTGACTCGCCCTTTTCCGCCAAGTGGATTCACCCCATGTTTAAATTGCCTTTTCCCCTTTTATTAAAAAGTGATGTATTACATATTGAATCCAAGAGTCAAAACATTTCTGTAAAACCAAGAACAGTTGACACAAAAGAACGATTGGACAGATTCTGCAAATTTTCTATTTGCTTTGATTAGAAATCACTTAAACAAATTTCTTACAAGTTGTTTAATCAGATTTACACGACACCAACACACTGATTCGTCACTGACCAATTTCTAATATATTTTCGAACCTTTGAACACTCTTGTTCACCCGTTCTAAATCTAATACAAGAACTCTCTGTTCTCTCACCAAACCTCTTGAGCACGTAGTGCAGTCACGTTTCTGTTTGTGATGCCGAAACCCTAGCGACTCCTCCGCCTTAAATATTCTCCAACACACGTCATAGAGAATATTTGTTTCCAATTTGAGATATCTCCAAATCTTTTTTTTTCTTAGATTTGAGATTCTCTTATACAATTTATGTGACTCCTGCAGCTCCACTCACGTCTCGCCACATCAACCATTTTTCACGGCGTATTGTTTCTCGCCCCAATTCCATTTTGTGTTGCACAAACGATTCTGCTGTTCAACTCCCTTGTTCCTTGGTGCTAACAATTTCGCTTTGCAAAACACATACAATAAAATCTATATAAGTTACCATTTTGCAAAATAAAATAAAAAAATATAAGTTAATATTGTTAAGACTAATAGTTTTATTATTCTTGTTCGACCTTGATTTTTGGTTGTGGTTTTGAAGCTTCGAACTCACAATGTTGACAATAGGTGACTTCGACAAGTAGGTAAATATGTGTTTGGAAACAGTTGTGACAATATCTAAAACATAGATGTGATGTTTGTTGATGATATTCCGACGCTTAAATCAGAAAACGATGATAGAGTAATTTTAATATTTACAAAAAAAAAACTAATTATAAATCTAAAATCCAATAATTTTGACATTTAAGGCTATAATTTATTATCTTGAGATTGTAGTATCTCTCAATATGTTAATCATTGTTATAACTCATTAAAATTTTATTAAAATAATTAATTAATAAAATCGGGAATAAATTTCATGCAATTTTAGTCACACCGGTCTAAATGAACAATCTAAAACAACCATAATGAATATTCTCAAATGTAATGAATTAAAAATAATAACTATTTCATGATATATCATTGGTGATTTTCGTGTTAATCATACCACCAACACTTGGACTCAAATTTTTATTTCCAAAAGGAAACATTCGTGAGACCTGACCCATCTGAAAATTTGAATATATAAATAATTTAGTGGAAATTTTGGGGAAAAACTTTCGGTTATTAAGGAGAAGAGACTCCATTAGTCCATAGGGTCCAAATCCTCAGCTTCATTGGATCTACCCAGCTTCTCCTCTTTCAACTCTTAATTTTCAATATAATGCAAGGGAATAATTATCAAATGATTCCCAATTATAAGATTATGATTTTTCAAGAGCATCCTAAGCAACTTGAGATGCTAGCTTTTTATTTTTGTCTCAAAACATACTTTTACAATCAAATTATCACGGCTATGACTGAAATCTTATTATCATTATTATATTTTTTGTTTCGAAAACATCTATGTTCTCTATTGGTTAGCGAATGATGCAGTGAATTTATTCGTTTGAACAATATATTTAAAAAAATGTGTACATGGTTTTTTTGTTTCAAACAAATTTGATAATAGTCTTAAAAACTTCTTATTTTTTTTGAATATTACTTGGCTTTTCTGCTGTCTTTTTTTGTTCGCATAACTCATTCAAGTGTAAGCAGCCAAATTTGGTTCGAGGTTTATTCATCTTTGTCTTACTTTGAAAGATTGAGAGACAAGTCTTCTCTTCGAGGAAGCTGCAGCGAAGGTTCTTGGATTTGATTGTGAATAAAGATACAACTATCCCAAAACTCATTGCTACAAAAGTAAATGATTATTTAAATTTGAAACACTTCTATAATAACTGTAAATGTCCAAACAAGTAAAGTGTTCGATCCCTTCTCCTAGCTTCTAGAGACTAACCATTATCTTAGTGGCCTCCGCCAAAAAAAAGAAAAAAAAAGAAACCAATTCTATTTTGAAGATAAATGGCATATTGTTTGAATATGTTGTTTGATGTTTGAATAGAAACATATGCACATTGTGCTGTTTAATCGAGAAGTTTAGTGAAACCTCTTTCATGTCTTGTGTCATACTATATCAGATTCACTTGTCAGATCGCAGAAGAGATTCCGAGATTCTAGAACCTTCTGCATCGCGTGTCTACATCTGAAGTGAAAAAATTGCGGTAGCTAAGATTCAGAGAGTTTCATTAAGAAAAAAAACCGAAGTTTTGGATTAGAGGAGTTACCTCCAAGGAAGATGATCAAGGAACATTGATGGAGAGACCGTAATTTCTTTGAAGCTCTCTCTGTTTGCAACATAAGCTTTGTAACCATCTGTCACATCACAGGTTGCCCATCCTCGCCATATCGGCACGCTCATGTTGTTTCCTTCGGGTACAATATGAATGACTAAACCCGGCAAGAACATCTCGGGAGCTTCATCATCATCTTCTCTTGTTGGGACTGTTCCCATAAACTGAGACACGGGATTATCCGCTGAGGCCATACCGTGGAACGAATTTATGAATTCTTCGTCATTTTGCCTCATTTCTGGTTCAGCTTCTTCCCAGATTGGGTAAATTTGATCTTGTTGTTGTAGTCTTTCCCGTGAACTGTCAGCTTACAAAAATAAAATACAAGAAGAAGCAAATCTTTCTCATAAAGTAATCTTTCTTGATGGAAAACTAAAAGAAAAGAGTATCAGAGTGAGATAAAAGTTGTTACCAATTATTGATGGTGTTGCTTCTCCGGAAGTTTTTTCTTCAACATTTTGTCGTTGGCGTTTGCTCGCAGACAAAAACCGGCGTGCGAGTCTAAAAATGAGTACCGTGTCAGCTTTTGGGTCTTGAGACAGTACTTTGATTGCTGCCACTTGGAGCCGGCGGATTGATCCATACGAAAGTCGGGATGAGAATTCGTTATCTAGAACAATGCTGTTGAGAATTGCATAAAGGGACTAGAATCAGTGACTTAATATCTACACCATTAAAGTCAGGATGATTCGAAAAATCTACCTTGTAACAAATTCCGAACATGCATCTGCCACATCTGAATCTAAACACGGGAGGGGTCCGTAGGCATATACATATAGGTTAGGGAATCTGCAACGAAGCTATACACCACAAAGAATTGAAAAGAAAGGGGACAAAAAATCAGAAATAAAAGATATATAAGTTAAGGAAAGGTAATGTGATGTAATCTTTTGTTAACAGAAAACATACTCTAATTCCCAGTAACGAGGCGATAGCACCTCCTAAGGAATGCCCAACAATGCGAATGCTGTACCCATCACATTCGCATCCATCACCAATTAATGAGGACAGGAACCCAATAGATCCTGACTCTGCATATTCCATTTGTATAATAGCTTAGGGACATCTTGTCTTGTGACAATTTATGAAAACATCTCGCAAAAAGGGTAAATCGAGGGTCACCAAGTGACAGTTATAGCCTAACTCTTACCTCCAAATTTGGGGTCTCCTTCTATTTGCATAAATAGATCTCTTGCAGCTTCTACTATTCCCGAATGCCCGTAGTGCGTACGAGAATCCATACCATGAATATGACTGAAATAAAAACACATGAAACGGCAGAAAGGAGAAACATTACTACGGACGGGGTGCGGAGTAGTGAGATCTCAATATAAATCAGAAGAACGAGAGAGAATATGTGACTTGAAACATCAAACATTGAATATTTGAGTTGTTGACTAAGTGAAATGCAGATATTTTAGAATTACCCATCAACTAATAATTAGTAAACTTGTGCAACCATAAGTATTTCATTACTGAATCCAAACTCACAAGCACCATTATTGCTTCTTATAAGAGAGAGAGAGATAGAGACTGACTTTGTTAGCCCGTCCAAGTCTTCAGCAGTTAGTGAACATGCAAGACCCAAACCATCAGTTATGAGGTCTTCAGCCGTCTCAGTTCCTCGAACAGCAATTACAACACATCTAAGATAATGTAAGACTACAACGAAGTATGTTGCTTTACACTTCTCCTGCCAGAACAGAAAAATTACAAGAATAAATGAGAAAAGTTCTGATGCATTGATGCAACAAGATATAAAAAACTCCAAATAAACAGATTTTTTTTTTTTTTATACTATGACTCCATTTCCATTCATTGTGTCAGACCATAGATGAAGCAAGGCATACAATTTTTTCTGCCATGTCTTGTTTTGGTCGTGGAACCATATATAACGGAGGCACAACACTACTATGAAACTATTTTTCACTCTTGGTGTTGGAAAAGAGGATTAAATGGAACAAACTTACCCTACAAATTCGACCTCGGTGAAGAACATGAGCAGGAAAATCTATGAACTTAAGGAAGGCAGCTGCATGACCTCGCCACCAATTATCACCATCAAGTTTAGGCCGCCTGCAAATAATTGCAAGGAAACTTCTTACATTAATATCATAAGAATTTTCTGTATCAACATCAGACACATGGGAAAAGTATAGAAACTGGAAAAAAATAGACTTCACAGAAACAAGTTGAGTTTCTTCAAACGAGCTAACCAGGTATAATATACCATTTACGGCTCCAAGGTGTTAAAATCCCTTGCCTACAAATCCATGTGCATAAAAATAAGGCAGGATTTCTCCCAACATCGAGCAGTGGCCCCTGCACAATGCCAGACACGCAGGTAAGAAATATCTACCATTTAAAGTAGAGCTTTGGAACCAGTCTCGTTCAAACGTACCGTATAAGCAGCTTCTGCAAATTTATGCAACGTAGCAGCCCCCTGAAGATGAAATGCTGGAGCTTCCATACAGTCCTCATATGATTCAGGAAACTGACTTTTATTCTGTAGCAGAGCAAGGCCTGAAAATAGACAAAGACTAGATAAGGTTTACAGACTAAGTGAAACATAGAGACAAGAGACCACAGCACAAAGTAAAAATCATAACATATCAATTTAAGCACCCCTTTAGGAAATTCTCTTCGTCACTCAGATACATTGTCCGGGATAACATAAAATCTTCACTTATCAACCTTAAAGATCAATATTACAAAATCTAGTTGCTGATTGGTGATCAAGGTTTCAGAGAGCTAGAACTCTCTCCAAATATTGTCAACTATAGCAAGGCATGATAAAATGATTTTGCAAACCAAGTACTCTAATCTTATATAGTATATCAAACCCCATCAGTTCGATCTCTTAAGGATACTGGAAATGCAAAGCCTGAGAGACCTCTCCACATTTTTCTTTCTTATAAACTAACAGTTGATCATGCACAGAACAACAGACAGCATCACCGACACCAGTCAGGCTTATTTAAGTTTCAGATCTTAACCTGCCAAAAATTCCAAATGGCCAGTGCCTGATGCACGATATGAAACAAGATCACCTAACAGTCTTGCAACCGAACACACTTCGTCTTCCTCGATAACACCCCTGGAGCAGACAATCAATATCTCAGAGTCTGAACAAGTAAACTTGCTATAAAAAAGACATAAGTTTCCAGAATCAGGCCAATGGAATATTCACTAAACTTACATATATTCGCCACGTCCAAGACAGCACAAAATTTCACGAATTCCATGGTCGAATACTTCCTGGTAGTGAGCTTTCCAGGCATCATCTTGGGTTGCATAGAAAGACCGCCATTGCAATATATCTGATCCCGTAAAGCATTGTGCCAGCGCAACAAAGCAAACAGTGATCAAGAAGGCAACCTGCAGCGTTTGCTTCCACCCATGAGTGTCTGGAGATAACCCTGAGCAAGGAAGTCACTAAAGAGATTCTTAAGCAAGAAAAAGTGCATAGATAAAATTGCATAGCTAGATAACTGAAGTACAAATAAAGCTTTCAACGTAACTGGGGTCAAACATTAAGTATTGAACAAAGAGGGAAGATAGATATGGCATGTTAAACTCCATCAAATATACATCAAGATTTTAACTGCCCAAGTAGTTCACTTTAGACAACCAAATCAATGTAAATTTGTGTCTTAGTTTACCTAAAACGCAATCCCTTGGCATTCCATCACGGGAAACAAATTTGGCGACACGGAACATAAGGTAAGTTGCACCAATAAATTGCAATACAGTAATTACCATTGCAAACCGAGTCCACCAAAGCCATGTCTTATACTTCAACTGCAAATTCAGATAAGCAAAAAAATTGGTGTCAGAGCAGAATCCACAAAGTAAATGAGCCATAAAACACTAACTAGCTGAGAAATGTATAATCGCAGAACCAATTGTGCTCGCTATACAATCCTACATATCTATGGACCTCTAGATTCTCATGACATGTCACTAACATTAATTAAGTCAACGCCCATCCTTGAAAGACTTGAGTCTTTAAAAGAAAGAAATTTCGCAATAGAGAGAGTGGAAAAACTGGGAAGGTAGACAAAAAAAATACACCTTTCTTTCGAGGCTGTTCTGAGTAGGAGAATCCATAATGGTCATAGCCATAAGTTCCTGGGTAGTGCCGACCTTAACCATGGCGGCGAGTTTGACGCCGGCGGCTAAACAAACGGCGAAGAGGGGAAATAGTTGGCCGGCACTGTCGCAATGTGGGTTAGAAACGAGAGTCAGAACGCAACCGGAAAGAATCACGGCCAAATTGGCAACGCCCAGAACCATAATCGTTCGCCGAACTCTCTTCAACCTCGAAATCCACATGATTGTTTGACCTCTTGACGCCGTAGTGATTTTGTGTTCCTGGGTTTGTTTCGTTGATCGTGGTCGGGAATAAAGCGGGTTTAGGTCAATGTCTCGACGGGCAAGAAAGCACGAAGAGACGACATCTCCGAGAGAATTCCGCACGAAGAGATCTCCGACGATTTTTTTTTTTTTTTTGAGATATGTTTGATCCTTAATGAGAGAAAAACAATTTGATCTGCGGCTGACACATTTGGAAACTGATATCCGTACGAAATAAAATAAATAAAATAACACGGAACAGTTTATTCAAAATTCATTATAATATCGTTGGCTTGTTACCAAAATACTTTATGATTATTATATATCCTTGAAACAGAATACTTTATTATTATTCCCACGTTACATGAAGAAGAAGACTGAGTTGGCCCAAGATTGGAGTTATTATACAGTAGTTGCAGATATTTTTGTTTCACGATATGATAAAACAATTTTCAAGGGACAAACTACATTTGTTTGGGTATATAAAAAAATTTAGATATGTGAAACAGAGCAAAGTCTGTCATATCCCAAAAAAGGAATTAGAAAGCAAAAGCATTTGATTCTGTTTCTAAAAGAAAGAAGAAAAAAGCAAGCAGCTGTTGTTTTGGAATTCTAGAGAAGCTTTTGCTTTTTGATGTGGTGAAGAGGCTGAAGAGTGAAGAGCCATTAGATTGAGATGGATCTTCTTCAACGAGAACCTCGTATAAGTTGCTCCAGAACCTGCAAAAAAGTATCATTCCAAACCAAAAGACATAAACTTTAAGCAAAGAAAACCGGAGATCCTTAAATGTTCATAGCTCTAAATCATTTTTTGCTGATCTCAAAATCCTGTGCAAACTATCTATTGGGTCTATCCTTTTCCGAGAGAGGCTAGCTTAGTTAACACCATAAGGGACAGACGGAGTTAAAGGCAGGAGCACGGGATGTTGTTCAAGAACAGTCAAATCCGTGACAGTAAACTCTGAATGTTCGGACAGCAAAAAAGGAAAGAGCATTAGAGGACAAGGGAAGTGTTGTTGAGGATTACTTACCATGAGAGGATACTGTATTATCCATCCAACAAAAGGAATCTGCGAAAGGAATATCTTTACCGTTGACCAAAATCCGCTGCAATGATAGTACATGTGACACTTAGTTAGACCGCAGTAACAGGCTGATTCTTCAAGCAAGAAATGTATTGTTATTAGTCATCACAATCATTCTCTAGGCAAAAGATCCTAGTGTGCTCTGCGGGAACCGCTGATTACTCATATTTCAGACTACCTTAATATTTCAATTTTAAAAGCACAATTGTATGAAAAATCGATAAGAAACTACGTGCGGCAGAAACAAATGGTCTCACCCGAATAGGACAATGCAACCATATATCTCCAAGATAATTCCGATTATTGGCCAACGTACAAATATAAGAAAGATTCCGAGGACAAAACAGATGGTGCCCTGCGAAAAAAAAACCCCAATTGATATGTCACTACTAAAGGTTCATCGAGAGAAACAATTAACAACAGAGATTAGCACTAGTTCTATGCGTACCCTCAAGTTATTAATGTTGGTAAATAGTCTCCAAGTTGGCTGCCAACCAAGTAAAAGGCCAACACCTATCAACCAAAATAACTGAACACAACACAAAGCCAAATGAGATTCAAATGTTGGACCCATATGTAGACTGATGTTGGAATGGCTCTAAAAAGCTTAGAGATAGAAAGGAGATTCTCACGTTTCCTAGAGCGAGCAAACCTCTGTCGAAGTACAAGATGACACCAAGAAACGTAAAGGATAAACCAAAACCAATGAGGCCTAACCCAACTTCTGCAAAAATTCAAGAAATGGATGTCATAAGACAAAGAAAAATGATGTTTAATCGGTAAGAGGTATTCATTCACACAAGATGTTACAATTTAAGAAAACATGTTCGTTCGTGAAAGAAGACATACTTTTTTCAAGTTTGTGCATTCTATTACTGGTTTAGTTCATACTGAAGAGATATAACAGCTTAATTAAAGTTAAGCAACTCCAATCTTTACCTTGATCTGTTCAGTGGTGTTAATCAGACAAGAAATAAAAGAAGTGAAACTGCACTGAAATAAGCTGGTGCCAAAAGAGATATCGTATTCATACTCTATGTGATACATAAAATTGCAACATATTCAAACTTTATACACAATGGCTGCAAAAAGCATATTTGTGAAGAAACTTATATTACTTTTTTGCTCAGTTAGTTCGTACGCCATCTTGGTAACTGGAGTTTGAGATCTGTTTGCCAGAGGAAAAAGGTACCATTAAGCATATAAGCTTGGAAAAATTACTTTTGAGGTAATCAGAGCTTAAAAGAAGCTTCAAAAGATGCAGATAAAAAAAAGGAGACAATATGTCAAAGTCTCAGAGAAGGCATAGAGAAGAAGCTAGTAACACACCCACAACCATATTTTCAAGCTATATCTAGAAACATGTCGAAATTTCACAGTAATTTCAACAACCTTTAGTGAGAAGTAGAGTTTTTGATTTCTCCAACCCCAGACATAAATACATAATCTCATGCATAACATTCTGAAACAACTAATCGTTTCAATAGCATAATAAATTGACCAGTGATTCTCAAATCTCAAGGCAGAGAGACAAAAGAGATTATAAGCTTCAATCTTCTTTTTGTCTAGAGGATTAATCCTTAAATCTAATTACTCTAAATTCTAAACAAATAGCTAGCTTCTGTGTGTTCTGTCTCTTTATCGGCAGTTTCTAAAAGCAAGCAAAAGAAGAAATGATCAAAACCAAAACCAAAATTCCAGAAAACCCTTATCCGCCTATATAATAAACCCAGGTTAAGCTCAAGAAGACCAAGATCATCCCATTCCCACCCATGAACGATCAATTTTGCAATGGAGCAAGAAAATTTCAGCAAAGAAAATGTTGGATCTGGGAAGCACTAGAGAAATTCCATGTGGGATTCTCTTCCCTCTTCACTGCAGTAGCAGCAGAAATTTTGCAATTTTTTTTACCTTTTCTCGTGTAAAAGACGAAAATTTTCCAACAGATTACAATAATCCCAAACGGAATCTTCGAGCTCGAATCTCGAATTCAAAGCAGAGAGGGAAAGGGAGAGAAGACAGAGAGTTACCGTAGTGGGCGAATGCAAAGAGGAGCGAGGATCTGCCGATTCTCTGCCAACTTACGACGAAAAACAGCTTCTTTCTTTACAATGCTTTGCTTGTTATCAAATTGATATTTATGCCTATGATTGTAGCCGGAAGATACAACTATCCAAATTTGTAAATAATGAAAATCGATTTGAACAAGTTTTTGATTTACGATTCTGTATTTAATCTCTTTGATAATAGATGTTCATTTCAATGTATCTTTCAGCTCGGCCCGTTAGTCAACAGACGAAATCAAATCAAACAACAGACACTAAAAAGCTTAGATGTTCATTTGAATTAAACTCTACACTCATTTGCTTATAGTTATTTGTATTTTGATGTGTTCCCTTGAATCCCCTTGTAATATCAAGCCCACAATTCTCCACCTTTTCTTCATTTCGGCCCAGCCCATGTTTTCCCTTTCCCTCACGCGTCTTCTTCCGCACTGTTTTTTCCCCTTTCTTCTTCCTTCGACGGCGTGAAATCAAACCAGACCCGATGTCATTCCGATCGATGACTGCAACTTCGATGTCCTTCACCTGCGACTCCCACCGCTCCTTCCGCAGCGAATCCTAACCCGCATCTCTCCAATTCCAGCAAGGAGTTCACCCGTCGACCTCCTCTGACTTTCTGAAGCTTGTGACACTATCTTGGCTCAACCAACTGTGAGTCTTGTTGCCAACTCCCATTCGACTATCTCGATCGCGATTACAAGAGATGCAAAGGCTTTCTCGATCTGTGGTTTGCCTCTCCGGCGATTACTTTGATGTTGACTCTCTCTAGTAGATGTAGTTTCTCTCACACGTCACTATTTAATCCGCCAATTTTAATTCCTTTAATTTCTTCCTGATAGTGAAATTCTAAAATGCGTTTCACCATTGGCCGTTTTGTTCTCTTTTACAGCTTCCCTGACGTTCTGATTCGTCTTCTCCGCTACTCCGATGACCACGATAACCCAACGAAACCTGATTCGGGATTACTGGTTCTGTAACTTCTTATTTCAAAACACCCGTGAAATTCGATGCAATTTTCGACTTGAATCTTTCATCTTTCCTTTTCAGTTTCTCCGGCGAACCACTGCGCCTCCACAGCTGTTCCGATATCATCTGAAATCAACTCCTCAGTCTTTATCCCCTCTGATTTTCCGAGACCCTCTGAAATCATAACTTCGGGTTTCATAAAGCTTCTCGCAGTTTATCCACCTGAAGCCAATAACTCTTTCATTCAACTTCAGATTACAACAGGTAACCCACTACTGTCGATTACTCACCATTCTTATGTTAATTTCCAGAAATCGTGATTTTCCCCAGAATCATTAATCTTGATTCTTCTTTCTGTCAAAACATGTATGGATTGCTTATAAATCCAATCTCCAAAATGATTATTCGAGCAATAATAGAAAGATGATGCTAAACTTTCTGCCAAGTGAAATACCTGCAAATTCACCATATCCGAAAATCAAACCATTTTTTCCGAGCAAAAAGGTGGAGATAAGGGAGCTTTTCCCCTTAGAAATTGAAACCCGTCAGATTCTTCTTCCTACAAAAAACGATTACGGTGAAGGGCGTTAGCAGAAGACTGAAAAATTAATGAACCGCACAAAAGGTAGAGCAAAAGAAAATGAGTTCTTTCTTTACCTTTTACAGTCTTTTCTTTCGACTATGAACGCTTTGGGATTGTTGGAAAATTGATTTTATTTTGACTTTATCTGATATTTCAAGAGAAGAGACGAACAGGCATCGTTTTTTTTTTTCCATTTTATTTTGTAAAAAAGAGCTGATGTGTATTATTTCATTTGTTTTAATTGGTTGAGTTTTTTTGTGATGTGTCAGTCTCATATTATCCAAAAAAGCTGATGTGTCGACGGCTGGAGAGACTCAGGTTTTTTTTATAGTATTGATTATAGATTTTTTAAACATTATATAAAAACCTTAATGTCATTCACGTCAGCTCATATCCATTCTTATATATACCTCCTCATAAACCAAATCCAACTATTGAAATGTTTAGATCATTTGTAATTGGTTGATAGCATTTTAATTCTTTTTTCTTCCGCTCTTATTCTTTCGCTCTCAAGCCTAATCACGTTTTTTTTTTTTTTTGCAGATGTTATTTAATCGGATCCAAAGGTCCGGCTGCTGGAGTAAGTAGACGAAGAAGGAGAGAGGGTCAAGGCAGCAGCGCTGCGAAGAGAGAAGAAATCAGAGGATGAATCATGACGGGGAAGAGTGAGTTATCCAGACGATTGGGTCGGGTTGCTGTGTCGAATCGCCTCTTTCTCCACCGGGAAATTGAAATCCCTCGCCCAACTAATTTTTTCAATCAGAGATCTTCTACCTATTTGTCTCTCAAATTCAAGCTTTAAAGTCAATGTTTAATCGATTTCATGTTCTGGGTTTGGTTTTCGTTTTCCAGATTAGTTTACATGGAGGACATGGATAAATGACCTAGGTGAAGAGCTTCTTTTCACTTGCAACAAGGTATGTAGAGAAAAAAAAATCTGAACATAAAATTTTGGTTTTTACATGTTGTTGTAATTGTTGTTAGGCTATATATACATAACCATGTTCTGGGTTTGGTTTTTTTTTTAATGTTTTCCATAACCATTTTTTTTAACTTCGTCATGCTTATTCTCATTTCTCCATCTTGATAATGTTTATAAAATAATATTTTCTTTTTTTGTATTAGGAATTCATATTCAATTTCTGACCGTTCACCTTTAAGTTCTAATGGAGATGTTCGGGTACAAATCTCATTGATCATCTATTAATTGGGTAAAATGATGAATGTTTTGTTGTTGATAATTTTCTGTAACTTTTTGTTTATTTCTTGCATTTGCAGGGTCGCACAGATCGGATTGTGTTCATATTATTTGGGAAGGAGCCAAATGAATTATTCCGGCCAGTTGCCTAACTGTGTGATTTGAAAATAACTTTTCTATGATTTTTCATTCTTCTTTGTTTTTTGAATGGTAAGAAGAATAATGATTTTTTTTTAATTCGTTTTCATTATTCTAACAATCTAATTGTTTTGTTTTGATGACATAATTTCAGGAAAACTTGGATGACATTTTAGTTAATAAATGTAACATTTTTAATCATTCAATTTTTTTTAACAAATACGATTTTCAAATAGTAAATCATTTTTATTATACATTTCATTTTTTTCATATATCTCACGCTTTTTTTATTGTGTAAGTAGGATATGAGCTAATTCTCTGTAGTTCAAAGGTTAGTCATATTTCTTATTATTTTTGATTATGATTTTTTAGATAAATTTGGTATTAAATATATCACATCATTTGTTTTGCATTTTTTTTTTTCAAGTTGTCTAATACTGTTTCGTGTGACTTCGTTTTTTTCTTCTGTTTTTGCTTTTTACTAATTTTATATCCAACTTATTTACTATATTTTATTCCCTTTTTGCAAGGAGAAGAAAGTGTCAAATATTCTCTTTTGATCCTATCTTTCAACAAGAAAATCCAGAGCAAAGCTCAACAACAACAAGAAAGATTTATTTATATTCCATAAGAAATTGATTATAAGTAGGTTTAGAAATCTCATTGGTTTAGGTTTATTATGCATTTTTAATTCTGTTTTTAATTTGAGAGATGATTCTATCTTTGGTTCACACGTGTAAAGTTCATCAACATATGGAGTATTACTCACAATCTTATTTTCTCATGTATATTATTTTCTGTTTAGTTTTTTTTTATTACTTTTTATTATTGTAAAATATCGATTTAATCGGAAAAAAATCTATAGATAAAAGTTCAAATGATTACCTATTGATATGGCTACCAAAAAAATATCATCTATTATCCTTTGTAAATTAAAATTCTATATAGAAAACAATCAAGTTGATTATCCTTTTGAAAAACAAATAATATTAAAATTATGTCTCTTTCACAACTTTACTCTTTTTATTCATCTATTATCCTTTGTAAATTAAAATTCTATCATTTGTAACTTGATCATAAAAATTTCTAATTAAATCAAGTTACATAAAATTAGCAAACGGAAACAATAACTCGAAACTCTGAAAGTTTTACGAGTTTTTTAAATAGTAAACCTGTTATAATAATGTGATATTCAAACTAATATTCGAACAAATTATTAAGATTATAGACTAATTTTTTAAATCTTTAATATAGCTTGCATTTACTATTTCCATTAGAATTCCATATATCTCGCAATTTGAATAGTGAATTTTTAACATTTTTTTTGTTTTCCTTTTTCAAAATCTTTAATTTTTCTGAAACCATTTAATTAATTTACCATATTTAATATTGGTATTTTCACTTATAATTTACATTTTAGATCTCAGTATCATCATAATTTTTTTAGTGACAACACCATAATTATTTGTTAAATACGATTTGCAGAACTCACTATAAAATGAAGCAAAATACATAACAAATGGTATTGCTGCTAAAGATATATGACGAATGGTATTTGGTGCTAATAATTATAGCATTCATACATTTCCTTCGGTGACAACACTATAATTATTTTCAGTTTTTTCCCCTTAAAATCCGAAAATAGCAAAACAGATTAGTATGTGTACAAAAAAACGTAAAACAGATTATATAATCTAAAGATTCACAATCATATTGGTACACTATGTGAAACTATATTCAAATTTAAAGACTTTTAAAAGTGTTAAACATTGATTGCATAAATTAGAACTTTGAAGGTTTTAAAATAAAAGTTTTACTTAAAAAAAAAGATTATTGACTACTAAGGTGGTTTTTGCTTTGATTTTATATTTATATTGTTACTAAATTTACTAAATATTGTAAGAACTTTGTTTAAGCATATTACCTAAAATTATACTGCAGAAAATTTGAATTTAAAATAATAGATAGTGATTAAAGAAAAAGTAAGGTCTCATTTTGTTGGTTTTTAAAAAATAAATCATTACAGGTAAACCCGAGTATAAGCAAGAGACGAATAACGATAGCATTCATCATAATATTTTACATAATCAGATTTAGTTTTTAAAATTTTACCGTCAATAGAAGACTACACAAATTTGATGTGAAAAAGTTGTAAAGAATTACTCCCTTCTACAATCACTTTCATAACAAAAAGAATGATTATTATTTTTTGCTAAGAAGCTTGAATTTCTTCTTATTCATTTTGACTTATTTACTTGGTCGTTTCAGAATTTGTAATTTCACTCGGGATCAATTGAAGTAGAGAAGGAGAACTTAGTTTCACCTTTGTAAACGTCATTTCCAGAGGTAAGGTCTTATTTTGTTGGCATTGAAATTATAAACCATTGCAGGTAAACCCGAGTATAAGCAATAGACGGATAACGATAGCACTCATATCATAGTATTTTACACAATCAATGTTAGTTTTAAAAATTTTGCCATCAATAGAAGACTACACAAGTTCGATGTGAAAAAAGTTGTAAGAAATTACTCTCTTCTATTATCACTTTCATAACAAAAAGAATGATTATTATTTATTGATGATAAGCTTGAATTTCTTCTTAAACGTCATTTCCAGTGTTTATCAAATGGTGATCATATAATAAACAAATATTCTAAATATAATTAAACAGTTACCATCTTATACATTAACAATATGTATGTGTAGAGATTTTACATGGTATTTTTTTATGAATATTTTATCATGAACAATCGATATTAAATGGTTATTGATTGTATAAATCACTTCTGCAAAGTAGGTTGACTTCATATTAGGGAAAAACAAAATACTAAGGAGGAGAAGCTAAGTGGACATTAGATCGTTGATGTTCATGCTAGATTTGCAAATCTGAAAGAAAATGAATGAACTTCATACTAGACTAAGGAATAGAAGACTAAGGAGGAGAAGTCTAAGGAGGAGAAGCCTAAGCAGTGATCTACTACAACATTGTGCTGTTTCTATTGATGTTATTGTTTTAAAAAAAAAAAATATATTATTGACTACTAAGGTGGTTTTTGCATTGATTTTATATTTATTTTGTTACTAAATTTACTAGATTCAAACGCCATTTAAGATAAGATAAATAAATTCGATTTTATTGACTACTAAGGTGGTTTTTGCATTGATTTTATATTATTTTCTATTATATAATTTTTTTTTTGACAAAGTTTCACAGCTACATGCATGAAGATCTGATTGGAAGATAAGGATTATGGTGTTGAAGAAGTAGGAGAATGTTGGTCCGCAAGGAATTGATGGATTGAAGTTCATTTTTGTCGATGAAAAAGTAAGTTTATATGCAATTTTTAATGACTATACTCATCAGTTTTGTCTATTACTTAAAACTATAAGATGAATTTTTTTAAAAAAATTTCAGGGATACAAAATTCAAGTCTCTATGACAAATCATGTTTTGGTAACATATTACAACAATGCTTTCGAAGAAGGAAAATGTAATTATGTATAGGATTTCTTTGTTAATAATGCATTCTGATCAAAGAAAATCACTCCACACAAATCGCGTATTTTCATACTTGAAACACAATTGTGGATCCAATAACACCAAGATCAAATAATATGTTTATGACTTTTGCCAACTTTGGAGAAGTTTATGATGGTATTGTCGATACTAATTACCCTATTGGTAAGTTATCCCATATTATTGTAAGATTGTTTTTATCTCTTTATATAAAGAGTAATACATTTGTTAACCAAAAACGGCTGAAAAATAAGTATATATAGGGTTATGGGCGAATTAGGTCAATAGGCAGTTTCCAGGGTAAAACAGGAAAATCAGACATTTCCTTTTTCTTCTCGCCGGCATGAATCGATCGATGCACTCCTTGCATCGATCGATTTTGCTCCTTCTGATGGGTCTACATCGATCGATTCTGATCAAGTATGATCCTTCTGATGGGGGTTGCATCGATCAATTTTGGATCTCCTAATGGGGGTTACATCGATCGGCTTCATTTTGCATCGACCGACCTCGTTTTTGCATCGACCGATTTGGAACCTTCTGATGGGGGTTGCATCGATCGATGCACTCCTTGCATCGATCGATTCTGCCCGGTTCCATGCGTTTTTGCACATATAACTCCAATTTCTTCCTTAAACGCCTTTTTACATGAGATAACTAAATAAAAGACCAAAAGACTATAAAAACAGAATTTGACTTAATAAAGTACTTAAAAGACATACCAAAACATATGTTAAAATACGGTAAAAACCAAGTATATCACTTCTCACGGCGAGGAGGCTTCTCTTGTTGAAGAAACTCATCTAATCTCGCATCCTACGTCTCAGGAAGTCCTTCTGCCTCCTGTTCTAGCGGTTACTAATATCACGAATCCTTATGTCCCATTCACAAAAGGTGCTTGGGAGAAGCCTCTTTTAAGCCATTATATCTCTACCCGCCATACACCATAAGCTCTCTCGGGTATGAATCAAGGAATAATCATTCCCAATTATTATTCTAATGCATCTCTGGATTTGGCGAGGGTCGCAAATGTAACAGAAGAGGCGGCTGCTATTAAGTCACACTCCAAAGACTTTCCATGGGCAGCAAGGATGAATCAATCTTTGCGGAATCTTCATATAGTAACCATCCCTTAATACATGGCAGATGGAATGCCCAAGGTACGAATTCCAAGCCATTCTTCTTGGTGGTGTAGAAAATCAAAAGGAATTTGTTGTTGGTCAGTTCTACCGTTGCTCGGCTCCATCTACTGGGCTTATTCAAGCGGTATTAACTAGGATTTAGGGAAGAAAATGTAGAATCTTTAGTCAGAAACTAGGAGATTCAACTTATTTGTTCCACATTCCTGATGAAGCAACTCGTAAATGGGTCTTACAGAGGGGTCTTTGGCACGTTGACGACTGTCTAATGTTTGTTTCACCTTGGTCCCCTACTGGTACTATCTCGATACCGGAAATCACAATTGTTCTGGTCTGGTTGACTCTAGATAACATCCCGGATTAGCTCTACTCGATTTTGGGGATAAAATGGATAGCTTCGGGTATTGGAGAACCTATGCTGACTGAGAAGCCTTGGTTGGATCCAACTCAAATGGGAAAGGCCAAGATCCTAGTTGAGGTCAAGCTAGATAAACCATTTGCTCAAAGAGTTGCTTTAACTGATTCAAGTGATGCAATCACAATGGTGGAGGTTCTTCACTCTTGGTTGCCATCTACTTGTTGTAGATGTGGACAACTCGGTCACAAGGCTTCCCGTTGTCTCCTTCTGCGGGCAGACACTTCAGGCCATGAAACTTCAACATTTGCTCCAAATATTAATGAGAATCCCATGGACAATTACTCAAACAGGGATTTAAGGGCTGGTACACCAATGGCTTTTAAATCGGTTTTGCAATCGACAAAATTTGTTATGGCAACAACTTCAGTAGGAGGGTTGGAAAAGAGTGATTTGATCCCAAATCATACCGCTCCTAAGACTATACCTCAAATTGCTTCAGGTACTAAATCTACTTTCTCAAAGAATGCATCTTCTCACATTATTACTTCTATTCCTTCCAACACCAACTTGGATCTGACATCAACAATCGACACATCCACTCCCAAACAAGCATCACATATATCTGCTCAAGTGGCACCCTCTACTCGCAAGACTTCGTCTAGCGCAACACTGAAAAATAACAGATTTGCATCTTTTGAATCTTCAGAAGATGAGGAAGAAGAAACAGTCCTAGAAACTGAAACTGATCCTGGTCAGTTGGAATTCCTAATCCCCGCGGGTAAAATAATCATTTAGGAAAGGCTAGTTAGACCATCAACCAAGGCAAAGGAGATGCAATGGCAACAAGTTGGGCCTGGACGTGGAAATCGTGGCCGCGGAACCAGAGGTGGTCGTGGCTAGATAGTACCATTGAATTTTTTTCCATTGTAATCGAAGCGAAAGATTCGATTACCATATAAGTCTTTTTCAAGAACTTTTGCTTTACATTCTATGTAATTTGCTTTCCAAAAACCGTGTCTCACGGATCACGGTTGTACTTTGTCTCCATTTGGAAGGTTTAATAAAGTTTAAAAAAAAAAAAAAAGATAATGGATTTTGTAAGAAATCAGACAAAATTAGTTTTTCCGCGTCCGAAATACTAGGTCGTAATATCAAAGCAAATACAGGGGTAGTTTGGGGAAATGATGTCTTAATTCAACGTCTAGTCATGATGCTGTCATTTTTTTTTTTTGTTTTTGGGTTCAAACTATCATTTTAACTAGGGAAATTAACTAGAATAACATATATAAATTGGGTAAGTACTAGACTAACATAGAATAACTAGAAGGAAAAAAGCATGTTTTTTGCCTATTATATCCTTATTTGCTTTTGTTAGGAAAAACGTTATTACGAAACTGCCATTACTAAATTATTTTCACGTAAGCTAAAGTTTGACTTATTTACAAAAATGCCACCGCGTTTTTCAGAATAAGTCTGCGGACCTTTGTTGCACACTTAATAAATCGACAAATCTGCGCAGACTTGTTATGCAGACTTAATATGCAGACTTGTTATGCAGACTTAATATGCAGATTTAATTTTCAATGTTGCAGACTTATTAAGTCTGCGCACATCTGCAATCTTATTATGCGTGTTGCAGACTTTTCGGCGGAGACTTAATGTGCTTTGTTGCAGACTTATTTTGATTGCAGACTTATTACGCAGATTTATTCCCTTTGTCGCAGACTTAAGTTCATTTGCAGACTTATTATGCAGACTTATAAAAAATTTGCAACTGTTTGTTGCAGACTTAAATGCTTTGTTGCAGACTTTTGGAAAATCTGCGACAAAAAGACTAAGTCTGCGACACTTAAAAGGTCTTACTGAAATAATATCGCTTGTCGCAGATTTATTTACAATGTCGCAGATTTTATGCTCAAAGTCGCAGACATATTTGTAAATTGCTTACGTGGCATTAAAAACTGCAGACTTATTAGACTGTGTTGCAGACTTGTTTTCTGACTAGAATAACACTTTGTTTGTCGCAGACTTGTTATGTGTTGCAGACTTATTTCGAACTTCGAGATGTCTCTAATAAGTAACAAATTTACGAAAATGCCACTGCACCATTAGGGTTATGTGCGGCCGCCGTCAACCTTTTCTGCAACCCAAAAAATTTCTTCATCGTCGCCGTTCTCCATCGTCGTCGCCGATCCCGTTCTCCGTGGCGATCATGTTGCAAATTATATTGTTGTTTTTCCTTTGTCATTTGTCGCAGACATATTTGTTTTGTTGCATTTTTGTTTTCATTTGTCGCAGACTTATTATGTGTGTTGCAGTTTTGTTTTCCTTTGTCGTACACTTATATGTTTTGTTTTCTCTTTGTCATTTGTCGCATACTTATTTGTTTGTAGCAGACTTATTTGTTTGTCGCAGACTTATTTGTTCTCCGCTACTTAACCATTTCAGAGCTTGTCTTTTCATCTATCCCCGACGCAGCAAGGTCTTATATTTCTATTTTCAGGGTTTGTTTTTTTTTTCTCCGAGCTATGTGAATTTATATATGGGATTTGATCAAATTTATCAAATTAGGGGAATTAGAGTCATGTCTTGGAAAGGTACTTAGGTTAATCAAAAATGCACTTGGAACTAACGAAAATGTGATTTTATTTCAATGTTTATAAGTGGAACTAACGAAAATGTGATTTTATTTCAATGTCTGCAACAAAGGAAACAAGTGTGCGAGAAATGAAACATGTCTGCAACAAATAAAACAAGTCTGCAACAAATGAAACAAGTCTGCGATAAACAAATCTGCAACAATAACAACAAAGTCTGCAACAAATAAAACAAGTCTGCAACAAGTCTGCGACAAATGAAACAAGTCTGCAACAATAACAACAAAGGAAACAAGTCAGCAACAAAGGAAATAAGTATGTGACATACACAATAAGTCTGTGACATACATTATAAGTCTGCGACAAATGAAACAAGTCAGCAACAAATAAAACAGGTCTGCAACAAATGAAACAAGTCTGCGACAAAAAAATCTGCAACAATAACAACAAAGTCTGCAACAAATGAAACAAGTCTGCAACAAAAACAACAAAGGAAACAAGTCAGCAACAAAGGAGATAAGTCTGCGACATACATAATAAGTTTGCGACATACACAATAAGTCTGCGACTTATTTGTTTGCCGCAGACTTATTTGTCTGTCGCAGATTTATTTGCTTGTCGCAGACTTATTTGTCTCGTGACCTGTTCATGTTCGTATGCAGAAACCAAATCTGGGTTTAACAAGATAAATATGCTCAGAAAATGAAATGCTAAAAACCTTTGGTTAAAGTCACGGTTCACCATTCAAGCGAGAACACAACCTAGATCGAAAAGTTAAAGTCTTGTGGTTACCTCTCTTGGTGGAATCAATCCACGCGGAGGCTAGGGTTCGGCGCGGCGGCGGATTCTAGCGGCTAGGACAGAAAAGAGACAAATGAAACAAGTCAGCAACAAATAAAACAAGTCTGCAACAAATGAAACAAGTCTGCGACAAAAAAATCTGCAACAATAACAACAAAGTCTGCAACAAATGAAACAAGTCTGCAACAATAACAACAAAGGAAACAAGTCAGCAACAAAGGAGATAAGTCTGCGACATACACAATAAGTTTGCGACATACACAATAAGTCTGCGACTTATTTGTTTGCCGCAGACTTATTTGTTTGTCGCAGATTTATTTGCTTGTCGTAGACTTATTTGTCTCGTGACCTGTTCATGTTCGTATGCAGAAACCAAATCTGGGTTTTACAAGATGAATATGCTCAGAAAATGAAATGCTAAAAAACTTTGGTTAAAGTCACGGTTCAACATTCAAGGGAGAACACAACCTAGATCGAAAGGTTAAAGTCTTGAGGTTACCTCTCTTGGTGGAATCAATCCACGCGGAGGCTAGGGTTCGGCGCGGCGGCGGGTTCTGGCGGCTAGGGCAGAGAAGAGACAAATGAAACAAGTCAGCAACAAATAAAACAAGTCTGCAACAAATGAAACAAGTCTGCGAGAAAAAATCTGCAACAAAAACAACAAAGTCTGCAACAAATGAAACAAGTCTGCGACAAATGAAACAAGTCTGCAACAAATGAAACAAGTCTGCAACAAATGAAACAAGTCTGCAACAAATGAAACAAGTCTGCAACAATAACAACAAAGGAAACAAGTCAGCAACAAAGGAAATAAGTCTGCGACATACACAATAAGTCTGCGACTTATTTGTTTGCCGCATACTTATTTGTTTGTCGCAGATTTATTTGCTTGTCCCAAATTTATTTGTCTCGTGACCTGTTCATGTTCGTCTACAGAAACCAAATATGGGTTTTACAAGATGAATCTGCTTAGAAAATGAAATGCTAAAAATCTTTGGTTAAAGTCACGGTTCAACATTCAAGCGAGAACACAACCTAGATCGAAAGGTTAAAGGCTTGCGGTTACCTCTCTTGGTGGAATCAATCCACGCGGAGGCTAGGGTTCGGCGCGGCGGTGGGTTCTGGCGGCTAGGGCAGAGAAGAGACAAATGAAACAAGTCAGCAACAAATAAAACAAGTCTGCAACAAATGAAACAAGTCTGCGACAAAAAAATCTGCAACAAAAACAACAAAGTCTGCAATAAATGAAACAAGTCTGCGACAAATGAAACAAGTATGCGACACATGAAACAAGTCTGCAACAAATGAAACAAATCTGCAACAATAACAACAAAGAATACAAGTCAGCAACAAAGGAAATAAGTATGCGACATACACAATAAGTCTGCGACTTATTTGTTGCCGCAGACTTATTTGTTTGTCGCAGATTTATTTGCTTGTCACAAACTTATTTGTCTCGTGACCTGTTCATGTTCGTCTATATAAACCAAATCTGGGTTTTACAAGATGAATCTGCTCAGAAAATGAAATGCTTAAAACCTTTGGTTAAAGTCACGGTTCAACATTCAAGCGAGAACACAACCTAGATCGAAAGGTTAAAGGCTTGCGGTTACCTCTCTTGGTGGAATCAATCTATGCGGAGGCTAGGGTTCGGCGCGGTGGGTTTTGGCGGCTAGGGCGGTGCTGCGGCGGCTACGGGTCACGACAGAGAAGGCGAGAATCGAGCTTGACGGCGACTGGGACATGAGGCGAGGCGAGATTTTTTTTTTTTTTTTTTTTTGTCTAAATAGATTTAAGGGAGAGAAGAGAGATTTTTTTGAGTTTTAAAAAAAAAAAGTCAAAATGGCATTTGTGTAAATAAGTGATTGAAAATGAGTTTTCTGTCTTTTAACAAAAAAATTTGTGTGTTATTCTAGGTAATTTTTTATTTTAATTAAACTAAAATTTTCTCCAGACAAATCCCAAAGGTGGGGGAGGGGAAGTAAGGGGAGAGGGAAGCACGAAAGAAAGGCAAACGAAAATTAGAGAACAAAAACAAAACAAAAAAGGTAATCAAATCAGAAAATTTCGACAATACAAAATCAGAAACGCGTTTCGATTTTGCTTTTCCTTTTTTCTCTGGGAATCGAATCTCGGAAATTCTCGCAAGCATTTCGCATTCGCATTGTCGGTGTTTGGAGGCTTTAGTTACAAGAAGTTCAATGTGGCTTTGATCACAACTAGATCCAGAGAAAGCAAGAACATTGAGTTTCTAATTCGTGAGACAAAATGGTAAAGGTTTCATGGGTTTTTGGATGCTTTTTTTTTTCATTTTTGATTGCATTTTTTTTTTCTTTCGTTGTATATATGATGAAGAACGGTGGAGAGGGGTTTATGTTTTGCTTTATTTGCCCGTGTGTTGTCGTTTGATTGAATCTGAGTTTTGACTTTACGGCAACGATTAAATTAGAGTTTAGCGATTGTGAAGTTTTCAATCTTCTTTTGTGCTGTTTTGAGTCATGGCATCGTTTCGTTTGGTAACAGAGTCAATGTACGACAGAGAGATTTGACTTCAATTCAGACATTCCTGTTATAGTTTGGTGCTTAGTCCTTAACTTGACTGATTCTCCATTAGCTACTAGTGGTTACAAAGATACGTTCAATGTGTAGGCGCATTGATGCGGTTTCTGGTAACGTTAAAGCAGCAATTCTTAATGCTTTTTGAAGCTAATTGAAAATTGGTTGATTGTATTTACGACACACTGCAGTTAATATTACTTGTTCATCGGATTTAGTATGGCCAAAAAGTCTCTTTGGCACATATACGGAGTAATAATTTTACCAAGCTGATCCGAGAATGTTGTGAATTTTTTTGGTAGTCATTATGAGATGCAATCCTCTAAAGGTCTTGGAAGCTTGGTTTTGTTGCAATTTTATTTGAAAGCTTTTTTTTGGAGACAAATATGCAGAGTGTGAATAGTATAGGTTTGCCAGTGTTATTAAGTTCTGGTTTTAATATCATGTTTATATCGAATGTCATTAAAAAGAAGTTAAATAACTATATCAGTTCTTTGTTTACATTTCGGGAGATACTATGCCCTTTTGACACCCGTTGTTTCTGCAGGTTGCTACCTTCAATCCTGCTGTTGGGTCGCGTGTGTGGGTGGAGGACCCCGATGAAGCATGGCTAGATAGCGAAGTTGTAGAGATTAATGGTGAACAGATCAAAGTTCTCTGCACTTCAGGGAAACAAGTATGTGCCTATTATCTGTTTTTACTTATAGGGCTTTTCAGATGTTCAAATTATTAATCATAATAGATATTCCTCTACAATGCATGTGTGTTTGGCTTTGGAAGCATGAGAAGCTTTAATGATTTTGTTTTTTCTTTTCTTTTTGGAAACACAGGTAGTTGTTAAAGCTTCGAATATATATCCAAAAGATGTCGAAGCGCCAGCATCTGGGGTGGAGGATATGACAAGGCTGGCTTATTTACATGAGCCTGGAGTCCTTCAGAATTTGCAATCACGATATGATATAAATGAGATTTATGTGAGTAATTCATTGAGATTGATAGGCTATTGCATCTCCTTGTTATTTACTTTTTGCTATTAGACTGAACCCCATTTACTTTCAGACATACACGGGAAGCATACTGATTGCTGTTAACCCGTTTAGAAGACTTCCATATCTCTATAGTAGCCATATGATGGCTCAATATAAAGGTGCCTCTCTCGGTGAGCTGAGTCCACATCCTTTTGCTGTTGCAGATGCTGCATATAGGTAATTTAACTCGTCGAACAATACTTTGCTATTTATTGTTAATTCTATGTCAATGGCATATTTTCTTGGTTTATTCTATTGCAGACAGATGATTAATGAAGGAGTAAGTCAATCTATTCTGGTTAGCGGTGAAAGTGGCGCTGGTAAAACTGAAAGCACAAAGTTGCTTATGAGATATCTTGCTTACATGGGAGGGAGAGCTGCTGCCGAGGGAAGGAGTGTTGAGCAGAAAGTTTTGGAGGTGAAAAGATAGTTAATGATGTTTTTTGTTTTGGTATATATAGAGAATTGTCAGGTTTTCGTCTTATCTGTTATCAGGGACTCAGAGTTGATTTTGCATTAGACACTGGAGTAAATAATTACACCAAAATTTCAGAAAAGTGATTCTAGTAGGCTAGATTAAATGCTCAGTTCCTTGAATTCATGGTAGTCTTTCCTGATTTTTTTTGCTTTGATCTGTTTCTTATTGCTTCTTATATTTATGTTTCATACAGTCAAATCCTGTTTTAGAAGCATTTGGAAACGCAAAAACTGTTAGGAACAATAATTCCAGGTAATGAGGTTTCATTGTACTCTGCTTCGCATTCTTTCAATAATATTCAAGTGTTTTTTTTTGTGTGAAAGGTTTTGAATTCTTTATTTGTGTATCTTATAGTCGATTTGGTAAGTTCGTGGAGATACAGTTTGACCAATCGGG
>PKMM01013437.1:1887231-1899262 GCA_002933915.1 Eutrema heterophyllum | reverse complement strand
GTTTTTATTAAATATTACACTATAATTGTATTTAAATATTATTAAATAATATGATTATATTGTTGTTTATTAGTTAATTAAAGTTGTAACTTAAAAATAAATATACCATAAATATTTTTGTATTATTACAACTTTTAATAATATCATAAATAATTAATTAGTTATAAGAATAATTAGTATTTATCTAAACTATTAAAAAATAAAAAAATCTTAATTTAATAATATAATAATAAAGAATATTCTTTTTAGTGTAAAATTTGGTATTATAGTTGGAGATAAAAAATAAAATGGAATATCAAACCATCAAGTATTATTTTAACACCAAATTTGGTGTTAGCTTTGGAATTGCTATTAGTAACGACGACATCACATTACATAACTTTTAACAGAGGTCAACAACTTTTGCGATCTTTATTTTTTCTTAACTTGTATTTAGCTTTTGGTTAGTCAACTCTTCTAGTGACCCACCATTTTCATTAAGAAAACAACTTCAATTGTTGTGGTGAATAGTCAACCCAATCACTCTTTATAAAAAGTTGATTATAAACATATTTACACTAAGATTTTCTTATTAATTGACATAAAACAGGACAATGGATGCTTCCAGCACTACTTCGTTAGTTTGATCATTTTTGAGTTACAAAAAGTATATAGCGTTCGTTCGTAGAATAAAAAGATATTAAAATCCATTAAAAGTTAAAGCATTTTAAAAACACTACAAATCCCATCGATTATAGAATATGTACTCTAAAACTTAAATATCTAACTCTTTTTCTGCCGACCAAAAAAAACGATCTTATTTGTTTTCATTTGTAAACAGCATGTTTGCAGATAAAACTTGTAGCATTACTTTAATTATTAATTATTATATAATTTGTTTCGTACCAATATAAATATTACATTTTCTAATATCAATACAATATTAATTATTATTTTCGAGCACATAGACAGAAAAAGACTATTCATGCCGTTTTTAATATTTGATTAAGGTTATATGCGATCACTGATAGTATATGTCTATGCTGTGCATAATTAATTTAAAGGATCCATTTAGAGACGAACAAAAAGTGTCAACATGTTTTTTTCTTCTTCCTAATATATAAATTGAATTGATGAATACGATACTCGCAAAGAAGGGTATCATTTTTGCACAAAACAAGATACGAGATGCCTTACTCTGTATACATAGGTTTTTACTATGTGTACATTCATAGGTGACTACTTACTACATATCATAAATTCATAATCACTTTTATACTTTTTCTGTACACCTTTGATAAGTTAATTAATTCAGCCTACGAAAGAGTATATTGTTTATATATATACATAGTTCTATAGTTATAAAATATGTAACAAAACTAGGTAATAGCAAGTGAAAGGAGTTAGGCTTTAACTAAGAAAAAAAAGTTTAAGGAGTGACGGATGAAATGTCCCGTAGCTGTATGGATAGAGTTTTATTAGAGATATGTCACTTTTTCTAAACAATTTTTGTGTTATAACACTTTTTAAAATCTGTAAAAATAAATAACATTTTCTCTATTGAAAAGACGATTTTGTTTTTGTTTGTTATTGGTTTGTGTACAGTACACCGTTGAGATGCGCAGTACATAATTTTTGAAAAATGTGTATTGTACACCGTTGAGATGCGTAGTAAAAAAATAAAGACAAACAAACGACAGTGTTTTCGGAAAATGCCCGAGGAATACATTCTGCCATTAACAATCATGCTTAATATGTCGAAACTTTTGATATTATTCATTGTTGTTTATAGATAACTTAAGAAAATTTTGAGGAAACAAGTGGTGGAAGTTGTGTGATACAGCGTATATCTTGATATCGAGTCACGTTTCATTATTGGGCTTTGTTCTCTATGGGCTTATTTCAATTGGGGTTTCAAGTGTTTTATATTTGATCTTATCTTCTTCTTAAAGCTATGTTTTAGAGTCTTCGTTTTATTATTTAAGTTGCCGTGAGTTGACGGTTTCACCAGCTTTTGATTATCAGATAGAATATAAGTATAGAGCATTCAAGTTCATATGTCTCTTTGACTCCTGAGCATCGTTTGATGTTACATGTATAGTTTACTAATTAATCTTTTAAAAGCACCTAACTAGAAAAGGGAGTTAAATCGTCACATTTTCCTTAAGGCATAATATGATTGTTCCATCTAGTACTTAACCAACTCGACACAAGAAACACTAATTTATAGACAACAAAAAACATATGTATATATGCATGCATGTCTGAACACGAGAGGGTTCGTAATGAGGGCGAGCTGTCGAGCATTAGAATATACTACTAACTATTTGATTTGGTGATTTGTCTTAAGTAGATATGGAATATTGAACTCCGACGTTCCCTTTCTTGATAGTCATTTATTTGTTAACTTAGACTTTTTGAAATATTTTTTGGAATATATTCCGAAAACACTGTCCTTTGTTTGTCTTTATTTTCTTCTATTTTTATAGCTTGTTAGGCTTTGCTTTGGTTTCACACGGTGGTAAGTTTTTTAAAGAAGATATATATATTCCATCCATTTCAACTTTATAAGTCCTTTTAGAATTGATTTTTTTGTTTCAAATTAAATGTTTTTGATTTTCAATGCAAAATTTTAGATAAAAATCCAGTTTTAACCTTGTTATTGTAATGTATTAATAAAAAAAAGAAAAATATGTAATGTATTAATAAGAGATATAAGAAAAAAATTAATATGTTTTCTTGGATGAAACAACTTTAAACGACTGGAATAGTAGTTTAGTTTCTGCTTGGTCTTTCCATTGTGAAATACAAATGGTTGTCTATTGAGAGGAATAAAATTTGGTGAAATTGAATATTTATCTAATTTTACCATTTGAGTTGAAAATGGTAAAAAACTTGTTCAACTCATTTCACTAATAAAAAGTTGAAAAATGAACTAATTACAAAGATTTTTTTTCAACTCATTCCTCTACTATTTTGCAGGAGAATTGGTTGAATGAAATTTCACTCAACTTTTTTTCATTAATATTTATTCCATTGCTTTTTTACTTTTTTTAGTGGCAACCATTTGCACCCATAATGATATGAAACCAAAAAGACATATGAAATAAATAAGAACTGACGCAATTTTGAAAATATGAACAATCTGCATAGTTTCATTTTAGATATATTAAGTTAATTTAATTTGGTTTTAAGCTTTTAGCCTTTGAGAAAACAATTTAAGAAGAAAACGTTAGGAAAGAGTCGAAAGACAGCTGCGTCGCGAGGGAATAAAAGCGGCCTTGATGTTAACCTCCACCGTTCTTGGTCGCCGTGTTTATTTTTACTTTTTTTATATAATAAAAAAAGACGGAAAGAAAAACGCAGGTGCACTGCATGAGTAATTAGTGAGTGTTAAACCAATTAATGAACAAGGTTGTAAGAAACTCAGTTTATCGATAATATATTGTAAATTATATATGGCCGTTCACAAGGAATCGAGGACACGATCAAAACGTCCAATATGAAAAGACATCGAACCCATGAAAATAAAAGGTGAATATATAATAAGCAAAAGGCAAGAATGATTCTGATTCAAGAGTTATTACAAAAGACAAAAATAAAACAACGGTCATAAGAGTTTTGGGCCTTTTGGCACTTGGAAACTGTTCTAAAAAGATCAAAATTATTTTCAACTGTGTTTTTCACCAGCGGCATATATATATTTTTTTATTCCAAACGAATCATAAAAAATTCTAAAAATATGTTAAGTGAAAATAAAAAGGAAAACTCGCGGCAAGGGAGAGGCCGGAATCAATGGTGGTACACATCGTCTTCATCACCGTGACCATCAGGAGGCCCCCCAGGACCAACCACTTCCAGCTGCAAAACATACATTTAACCAATTCAATATTTGGAAAGCTCAACGATGTCTTGCTCTAATCCTTTTACAGATTCGTCTCACCTATGACTATCTAGAACATCTGATACGAGTTTAACTTACCTCAAAGTACTGAGTGCAAACCGGGCATTCAAAATGCTTTCCTTTCTCGAGCCAGAACCACACAACATCGTGTTCATCCTCTGCAGTATATCAGACCAATCCACGGTAAATAGATATCTAATGTGTCAAGAGATTTGCTAACAATGAAAACAATCTTATACCATTAAAATCTTGCATTGAGACAAGAATTAACGATAAAAATCTTGGAGTATATGCCATTAAAGGGTGAAGAAGGGATGAACTTACCGCCTTCACCACCAGGGCATCCTATAATTCGCTTGTCGTAGTAGGACTTCACAATAGCAGGAGCTTCCTAAGGTAATACAAATGATAGATGGAGATGTATCAAGAAGACGACAAAATTGTTTAAAGCATCCAATGGTAGCCAAAAGAGAATGAATACTGCTCACTCGAGGGATAAGATGACACGATGAAATTAAAAACAGTAAATGTCTAGGTTATGTTATACAGTTATACAGCTAGCGGAATTCACCAGTCATATACCCCTATATGATTTCAATTATTTCGAGAAAGGGTCTTTAACAACTAAATTTTCATGATCCATATTGTATGTGACATCTGCAGATTTTTGTCATCATCGTGAACATAAGCATTTTGGGCAGTGGACCATGGTAAACTAACAACCACATCTCAAAGACTTGTTGAATGCACCATTCAAATCCCATATATGATTCAAATCCAAGCTAGTGCTTCATTCAGGGAAACTAATAATACATTATTCATAGAATAACTTGAAAACATGACCAGAGAAATAGGAAGAAAGTTGAGTGTGACAATTAGACAAGATTCAAATAGACATAACAAAAGTGAGTGCTGCACGCTAAAGCAGTCATTGGTGAAGGAATAATACGGACCAAAAAAAAGGCAGTAAGTTGATCCATATAGGTCAGTAAACCAGCGGGACTCAATCCAGTTTGGATGAGAGATAAGTCTCAGGATATTTGAGGTAATTAAAACAGCTAAATTGGGCTTATATAGCCATTCATCATACTTGAGTTAAGTGAAGTGTGCTTTGTTTGTTTCAGTTATAATGCGAGTTCTAGTGATGAACGTAAACTCCATACAATGCCTAGAAACACTGATGGGGTGTAAACTTTGCAGTGAAGATAAGGTTAAGATATTCAAAGTGCGAGTTAAGATGTCTCAGGTAGTAGAAACTAAACTAACCTTCGTTCCAAAAGGACCTTCAGGGAAGTCAATGTCAAGAAGCTTCCTCCCCTATCCCAACAAAACAATGACAAGGTTAAAATGAGTGTATTATCAAGCAGAAAGATTGTTATGCCGGAGTGGTTACAGTCATGATCACAAGTGGAATTGAAGTAAAACACATTTGTATCATACTCAGATCTTAGTTTGTATACAGACGAAAACACGAGCAATCACCTCCAATTCAGCTTCAAGCTCCTCCTTCTCATGACCAGTTGCAATGGGCATTACATCCTCCACCTTCTTCTTTGCAAGCATCTCTACTGCAAAGTACAAGCGAAAGAACAGTCAATAACCCTTGAAAGGAGAAGAAAAAAAAAAAAAAACTGCAGAGAGATTAACAGCGACATGAGTAGACAGAATCCTATATCAGAAACTTGGACTAACAGCGACCTGAGTATCAAGCCAGTCTACTTGGTCTTTTTGGCAACGCATTAATAATCTCAGAGACCAATACAGATTCATTATATCTACCTCTAAATCTATGGCACGGGTATGCGAGGAAGAAAACAGCGAAAGTAAGATTATACGGCGAGAATAGAATCTAAATCCACCGCAAAATGGAGTCCCAAGCCGAGATCTGAAAATAAAACCTATAGGGACGATTTATCACCTGATTCGGAGCTGAAATGACGACGGATAACGGAAGAAGAAGCAGAAATGGCTGATCGATCGGCAGCGAGATAGAAGCCAACGGGTCTCGCGGTGGCGGCTATCGATCGACGAGGCGAAGCAGCGGCGACATCGGCGGCTAGGGTTTTGAGATGAGAGGAGACGATTCTTCTCCACATGGTGATGAATGATGACTCAAAAAGGGATTCGATTACAGATTGTCCGTGTCGTGATCTTAGGTCACACCGTGAAGAAGGATAAGCGAAACCCCCAAACGTTTTTTTTTCTTCTTTTCCCGAATCTCTTCACCGATGCTCTTTTCTTAGTGGCCCTTTGGGTAAAAAAAATAGAGATTTCTAATTTGCAATGGTCACTCTTACTTGAAATTTAACTCATACGTGAGAAACTATGCACGTGTCAATCGATTCTATATTCTGTGCAATTTTAACGGTAATGCTGCAGTAGCCATGGTTCAGACGAGAGAACCTGAACCAGATGTCTTGACTATGTCAGCTTGTATTGGACTCAGGTTGTACTCATCATATGACTCCAAGGAAGGACATGTTTATGGAGTAAAACTTATTTGATCAGTAATCACATGAAATGAAAACATTGCGTGTGTCTCATGCTGTGGCACAACAGATTGGGGATTATGAGTAAGAAGGGTATTGACATTCTTGTCAAAAAGGCAAAGACCGATTCTGATTCAAGAGTTGTTCCCAATAGCAAAAACAACTGTCGTCGGAGTTTTGGCACTTAGAAACTCCGACTGATGTTCTAAAAGGATCAAAAACATTTTCAACTGTGTTTTACCGACGGCGGATTTTTTTTTTATTCCAATAAAAAAAAAGTAAATTATATGAAAAAGGTGAAATAAAGAGTAAAAACTCGCGGCAAGGGAAAGGCCCGAATCAGTGGTGGTGCTCATCATCTTCATCACCGTGACCATCGGGAGGCCCACCAGGACCAACCACTTCCAGCTGCAAACATATATTTAAGCAAGTCAATATTTAGAAAGCTCAACGAGGTCTTACTCTAATCCTTTTACAGATTCGTCTGACCTATGACTATCAGATGAGACGATGAGGCTCGGTTCGATTTATTTACCATTTAGAGCATCTAAAACGAGTTTAACTTACCTCAAAGTGCTGAGTGCACACCGGGCATTCAAAAGACTTTCCTTTCTCGAGCCAGAACCACACAACATCGTGCTCGTCCTCTGCAGTTTCCAGGAAAAATAAAGATCAGACAAGTCACTGGTAAATAATGTGTACATTGGTTTGTTATATACATGTATGTAATATTCAATAAAGACAACAATCAACAACAAAATCTTGGAGTATATGCCATCAAAGAGAGAAGACGAGGTGAACTTACCGCCTTCACCACCAGGGCATCCCACAATTCGCTTGTCATAGTAGGATTTTACAATAGCAGGAGCTTCCTAAGGTAATACAATTTGGTAAGTCTATATGTATTAAGATGACAAAATTGTTATCAAATGGTAGCCAAACGAGAATGAATGCTGCTCACTCAAGAGACAAAATGACATGAGAAAATGAAAAAGATTAAAAGTCTCAATTGTGTTATACAGCATACAAAATTCAGCACTCACATACTCCTATATGATTTCAGTAATTCGGAAAACGATTACTTAAGAATGCTAAGAAATGAATTTACATGATCTGCAAACACACTTGCACATGTTGAATGTGACATCTGCAAATTTTCGTCATCATCGTGAACACAAACATAGTAGGCAGTGGACCATGGTAAACTAAAAAACACAGCTTCAGGACTTATTGAACTCACCAAACCCCAAATATGATTCAAATCCAACCCAGTGCTTCATTCAGGGAACTAATACTAATTACATTGTTCACAAAAGTTCTCGAAAATATGACCAAAGTAATAACACGAGAGTTTAGTGTGACAATTAGACAAGATTTAAATAGACATAACAGAAGTGATTGCTGCATGCGAAAGCAGTGCTGGGTAATGAAATAATACAGATCAAAACAAGGGGTGCAAGTTGATCCATATAGGTCAATAAACAAACTGAACACAATTCAATTTGGATGAAGAGATAAGTATCAGGATATATTTGATCTGGTTAGTTGAGGTCATTGAAACAGCTAAATGGAAATATAATATAAAGCCATTCATAATACTCGAGTTAAGTGTCCTTAGTTTGTTCGATCAGGTTTGATTCAGATATACCCCAAGTTCTGGTGATGAGCACCAAGTCTATATGATGCCTAGAAATACTGATGAGGTGTAAACTTGGCGGTGAGAATCTGATTAAGATATTCAAAGTAAATCTCACGACCTATCTCTTGTAATAGAACTTAACTAACCTTCGTTCCAAAAGGACCTTCGGGGAAGTCAATGTCAAGCAGCCTCCTCCCCTGCCCCAAGAAAACAACGACAAAGTTAGATTTGATTTCCTCAATTGAATAGTACAATCAAGCAGAAATATATACTCCATCGTAATGCCAGAGATTCATCCAGGGGTAAAAATATAATCACAGGTGAAGCTGCGGTAAAGCACATTTTTATCAGAGTGTCATACTCATATATATGTTAAAATGCATACAGACGAAAACACGAGCAATCACCTCCAATTCAGCTTCAAGCTCTTCCTTCTCATGTCCAGTTGCAATGGGCATTACATCCTCCACCTTCTTCTTCGTAAGGATCTCTACTGCAAAGTACAAGCGTAATAACAGTCATTCACCACCCTAGAGAAAAACAAAATCGCAAAGACATAGTAGTAAATTAAGTAGACAAAGTTTTTTTTTGGTGTTAATGTTAAGATAAGTAGACAAAGTTCTAGATTAGTGACGAGAGAATGACAGAAAATTAGGATTAACAAGGACGTAAGATTAAAACCAATCTCTTTTTTCTTTTTCGGTAACGCAGTATTTATCTCAAAGACCAATACAGAATCATATATATAAATATATATATATACCCTCTAAAACCGTGGCATGGGAATGCGATAAGAGAACAGTGAAGCGATTGATACGATTATACGGCGGTAATTGCATCTAAATCCACCATAACATAGAATCCCAATCCGAGATCTGAAAACGAAAAAATTAAAGCAATGATTTATCACCTGATTCGGAGCTGAAATGACGACGGATAACGGAAGAAGAAGCAGAAATGGCTGATCGATCGGCAGCGAGATAGAAGCCAACGGTTCTCGTGGTGGCGGCTATCGATCGACGAGGCGAAGCAGCGGCGACATCGGCGGCTAGGGTTTTGAGATGAGAGGAGACGATTCTTCTCCACATGGTGATGAATGATAATTCAAAAGGGCTTCGAGTAGAGATTGTTTGTGTCGTGATCTCAGGTCACACCTCCAAGAATTAGCGAAACCCCCAAACGTTTTTTTTTCTTTCGAATCTCTTCACCGATGCTCCCTTTTTAGTGGCCTTCGGGAGAATTAGAGATTTCTAATTTGGAATTGGTCACAGGGGCTCTTACTTGAAATTGACTAGCACGTGAGAAACTACACATTACGCGAGTGTCAAACTACATATATACATGTCGTAAATTCATTTTAGACATACAGTATATATGTAGTTTGACACGTGCGTAATGCGTAATTTTTCACGTACTAATTAATTTCAAGTAAGAGCCCTTACGAGGAAGTGTACATGTAGCAATTTAGGATTACATATATATATATTGTATAGGTCTGGGACAGATACGGATACTCTGTTTTCTTAAGGTATCTGTATCCGTATCTTCCGGATATACAGTTTTACTATCCGTATTTGGATTCGAAATATCCGGTTTTTGGATATCCGTAAAAAGACCGGATATTCGCGGATATCCGGATCCGATCCGAAAGTTGATTACAATTTTAAAATTTAGATCTCACATAAAATATAATAGCAATAAGTTGATCATACGTNCTATCAAAAGAAAGAGGAGGACACCGGAGTCCCTCCTCCGGCGACGGTGAGCCACCACGCGTGCCGGAGAGAGAGATCGGAGGAGTTGAAGATTGTCGGCAAGGAGAGAGAAAAATTTAGTATCGCAAGAAGAAAAAAGAAAAGTTTAGTATCGCCATATAGTATAATAATGTGAATATATGATGTAAGATACGCAAAACTAGAAATTCACCAAAAACAAAGATAGCTAGAGTCTCTAGTAGAGACTTCTAGAAGAATGCAAATGATAATTGTCGATCCATCAACGATTGTTACCAGAAATCAGTGGCGGGGGCATGAATGTTTTTTATAAGGGGCAAACATAAAAAATGAAGGCAAAAAATGATTTTTAATAAGGGCAAATGACTAAATTTGGAAATTTCATGGGGGGCAAGTGCCACCCCCTTGGCTCATGTAGATCCGTCTCTGCCATAAATAGCGGCTGATAAAGAATTCTTCGATGAATCTCACTGCTTCCAACAAAGAAAATAGGGATACATAGATCGACTTCAATCCTCTAATTGGTCTAGATAGAGTGTTCGCCTTCACCATCCAGGCATTGTTGAAAAACAATGAAAACGTTACTTACTACAAGAAACACGCTGGTGGATAACATCGGTATATTAGAGTCAATTAGTAAACCAGACNGATTCTTTCGGTCCTCTCGAATATCATCCAAATAATACTCTAACTCTGATTTTGAAGCAGAATCTTCACTTTCCTCAGCATCATCAAACATTTCATCCATCAATGAATGTTTATCCTCTTTTTCCTTAACACATGAGCTTACTTTTGTCTTCTCTTGAGGAGATACCGCTGAATCTTGCAACTATACAGATGTATAATATGCAAACAACCTCTCCATCGCATATGTGACCATGTCTATCAAACGACTAGCCTCAGAGTTTGGGTAAGTTCCTTCAATCATCCACTTTGCCCATCTCATCTTATATCGAGGATCAAGAACAGCAGCAACATAGATCATCATATTTGAATTATAAAAATTCCCCCAATACTTATAGAACTTGAGCTTCATTTTATCAGCCATTGCTTTTCTGTATTCATCCCCACTTCCACCCATTTTTACTATCATCCAACCCACTCCAAATATCTCTTTCATATATGTATTTCCAGTGACATATTTAGACCCATAAATATTCACAGTAGCATCATAAAAATACTGCAAAATAGGAGATAATGCACTAGCATAAGACCAGTCAATTTCATTTGGTACAGCTTTGCAGATTCTTGTAAGTTCTGAAACATACTTGTCATCTTCTAGTTCAAGCATATCAAACCCTTTCTTTAAAGCAACAACAGACTGTATCATTAAAAACGTTGAATTCCATCTTGTTTCAACATCTAAGCTAAGACCAGCACAGGTTTCAACCTTTTGAATCTCTAAACACTCTTTAAACCTTTTCAGCCTACTAGGAGAAGAACGAACATACCTGACAGCTGATCGAATCCTTAAGACTGCCCCATGTACCTCTTGAAGACCATCTCTCACAATCAGACCCAAAATATGGGCACCACAACGCATGTGAAGAAATTCCCCATTCAAGATAGTTGTTCCCCACGTAGTCAGCCTTTTCTTCAAGTACTTCAATGCCAGATCATTAGAACTAGCATTATCTACTGTGATAGTGAACACTTTCCTGATTCCCTAAAAAACCAAGCACTTCTCAACCATTTTACCTATTGTTTCCCCTGCATGATTATCTACTATGCAGAAATTGATTACCCTTTTGTGTAGCTTCCAATTCTCATCAACATAGTGGGCAGTAAGGCACATGTAAGACATGTTCTGTATGGACGTCCAACAATCTGTGGTAAGAGAAATACTACCTTTGTAGTTCCTAAAAAAAGATCTGAGTTTGCTCCTTTCATCTTCATAAATCAGCAAGACATCTTTAGCCACAGTTTTCCGACAAGGCATTTCGAAACGAGGTTGAACAACCATTATGAATCGATTAAATCCCTTATGCTCAACAAACCTAAAAGGCAATTCATCCATGATAATCATCTCAACTAATGCCTTACGACTAGCAGGTTGGCTAAAAGCTAAGAAAGATGGTACTTTACTCCCAAAACTCTCATCTACCTGATTCTGATTATACAAAGTCGACTGCCTAATCTTTTTACCATCTTTATTCTCATCAGTTACCTCTTTAGGAGTCAATTGACATGTCTGACTGTGGTTTTTCATTGCACTAGTTGTGGAACCATCTTTAGTTCTACAACTAATCAGTGCCGAGCAATGAATACACCTAGCTTTATTCGGAAT
>PKMM01013437.1:1752011-1886957 GCA_002933915.1 Eutrema heterophyllum | reverse complement strand
AAAATAAAAAATAATTAAAATCGGGTTTCGTGGTTTCCTCCGCAACTTCGCCGCCGGGAAACCCATCTGAATTGGCGGTGAGCACGGAACGGCGAGGACGGTGAGCACAAAACCGCCGGTGAGCATCGGAGCGAAGCGGCAAAGACGGGAGCGATGAGCACAGAACCGGCGGTGAGCATCAGAACTGGATCTGAAAAAAAGAGAATTAGATATGAAGAAAATGAAGAGGAGAAGAAGAAAAGGAAGGAGACGACGTGGAGAAGAAGAAGCGGAGGAAGGAGCGGCGAGGACGGGAGCGGTGAGCACATAACCGACGGTGAGCACATAACTCACCGCGACGCGTCGATTCAACCACTCCTTTTGCGTCATCGAGTGCAGAGGAATGCCAGGGAGCGGAGGAGAAGATGTTGTTGACGGCGGCGAGATCTGAAAATAAGAGGATTAGATCTGAAGAAGAAGCGGGAGAAGAAAAAGAAGGAGAAGAGATAAGCAAATTGTCTAAGAGAAGAAAAAAAAGAAAGAGAAGATTTGTGTCCGTTAGATTTAATTTTATCAACGGTGAAGGATAAAATAAATTGTGATCCTCGTCTTAATGTAGTAATCAATGAGAAGTCAGTCTCTTTTTAAACGATTATTTGTATATTATTTGTAAGTGTTAGATTTTTTTTGTATATTATTTGATGTTTATGTATAAGAGTTTACAATTTAAGATTTAGAGTTTATGATTAAGGGTTAGAGGTATAGGGTTTAGGGTTAAATGTTTGTGTTTGGAGTCTAGAATTTAGGATTTATAAAATGATTATATTTAAAAATATCTACTAAATAATATTTAAAGAGAGAAGTATCTACTATATAAAATTTGTTTTTGTTAAAAATTTTGTGAAAGATTTATTCATTGGTCATGCTCTTGAAAATCGGAGAGATAGTCATCGTTGACCAAAACATTTGAGAAAAAACAAAGGAAGAGATAAAAGATAAGTCATCAAATATATACGATTTCAAAAAAAATAAACATGAGTTCAATGGACTAAATACTCACAACTAAAGAAATTGAAGACTTCATAAGGAGGAAGATGAAGTACAAACTTTCAACATGGGTATAAACAACAATGAAAACACACTTTCAACTACTTTTTAATAATAATCAATCCAAATGATAGTTCGTTTAGTTGATATTTGGGATCATTAGATTTACTGCGAGACAAAAATATTACAAAGTCGGAAATAAACTATTGGATCTAGCAGCCCGACTTAATTGAATATTATAAAGTAAAATTTATAAGAGCCGAACAAAGTCAAAAAAAAAAATGTCATAAAACAAACAAACAAATAAAAATACACAATTAAAATAATTTAAAATTAAAATACCCGTACATTAGCGCGGATTATCACCTATGATCAAAAGTACAATTCGAATGAAAATCTCAAATATATGAAATTTATTTTCTTAATTTCACTATCACCGGATATAAGCAACAAAAATGAAGTGACCAAACGTTGGAAAATTGAACACCTCAGTGAAATGATCTTCCTCCATATTAATGACGTGGCGTAATTATTAACCGTTAATACGCTTCCTGTAACTTACGCCGATTACCGCGCAGATTAGCCACACACACTCGGAAGAGCGCATTGTTAACCGCACGTTACAATTAAGCAAGTTTCTCGCGGTTTTGGAAGGCGCGAACGAATTCTCCTAAAAAGTTGTGGAGACGTATCAGAAGTCAGAGCAATTCATGAGACGATTCTCCGTCTGTTCACCTTCAAGTTATCGTCTCAGTCCCATAACATCCATGGCTACTGGATCCGGTTCACTGATTTGGTTCCGGAAAGGGCTTCGGGTCCACGACAATCCGGCTCTTGAATACGCCTCAAAGGGTTCCCCATTTCTGTACCCGGTTTTTGTGATTGACCCGCATTACATGGAGTCCGACTCGTCTGCGTTCTCTCCCGGTTCGTCGCGCGCCGGGGTAAACCGGATCCGGTTCTTGCTGGAGAGCCTCAAGGATCTCGATTCCAGCCTGAAGAAACTCGGTTCGCGGTTGCTGGTTCTTAAGGGTGAACCTGGCGAAATTCTGGTTCGTTGCTTGCAAGAGGTAATGCAGTGTTTCTTAGATTTATGCAGAAAGTTCAAATTTTTGTGAAAATTGATTTACTTTAGGCAATAGAGAAATCTGTAATGCTTATTATCTGTGTGGTGAATTGTTTTTCTTTTGGTAGTGGAATGTGAAGAGGCTTTGCTTTGAGTATGATACAGATCCGTATTATCAAGCTCTAGATTTTAAAGTTAAGGTAAACCTCGTTTCATTAAGCCTTAAAGTTTTGATATTGCTTTACGACGATGCGTCTCATTGAGGTTTTAGCTAATTTAAGTGATTTTCATTTCTATAGGATTATGCTTCTTCTACTGGAGTTGAGGTTTTCTCTCCAGTCAGCCATACTCTTTTCAATCCCTCAGACATTATAGAGAAAGTAAGTGCTAATGCCGTAGTCTTGATCGAGTTATTGTAGATTTTCCTCTACGGGACTGTGAAGATTCAGGATTTATGTGTGTGTTTTCTTGCAAGTAAGAATGGTGGGAAGCCACCTTTGAGTTATCAGTCATTTCTGAAGATTGCCGGGGAGCCTTCATGTGCTAAATCTGAACTTGTGATGTCTTATTCGTCACTTCCCCCAATTGGAGATGTTGGAAAACTTGGCATTTCAGAAGTACCAACCCTTGAGGAACTTGGCTACAGAGACGATGAACAAGTTAAGAGATGATCTTGTTTCTTGAATTAGCTAAAATTATTTCCATCTGAGAAACTTATGCTCGTGTAAATGTCTGTAGGCTGAATGGACTCCTTTTAGAGGTGGTGAGTCGGAAGCCTTGAAACGATTGACCAAGTCAATCAGTGATAAGGTATGGTCAATAACTTGAAGCTTTAATCTTTTTTTTTTATAAAAAAATCTCGAGTACTTTCTTAGACTGAAGGAATCCTATCTATTGGAGAACTATAAGTTTTCCCTTCAAGATCCTAGAATTGATACTTGTACATTGACTTCATAGATTTATATATTCTCTAACAAAGTCAATAGGGCTGAATGCTTGTGGGTTTTATTTGTAGTGTAGGTATGGGTGGCAAACTTTGAGAAACCAAAGGGTGATCCATCTGCATTCTTGAAGCCCGCAACTACGGTTTTGTCACCTTATTTAAAAGTGAGTTACAGAACATTATCTGTCCACTTAAGCTTTTCCCTCCATTTTGCTTACATTGCGGTCTATTTCCTGACCTTCGAGAAGTTTGGATGCCTTTCTTCGAGGTACTTTTATCAATGCCTTCAACGTATTTACAAGGATGTGAAAAAGCATACATCGCCGCCAGTTTCTCTATCTGGACAGGTTAGTCAATGACTAACACTTTCTTACACTGCCCGACTGCGGAAAGTTGATCCTTTTTTTTTAATATATCTCTAGTTGTTGTGGCGAGAATTTTTCTATACCACTGCATTTGGAACTCCTAATTTTGATCAAATGACGGGAAACCGGATCTGCAAACAGGTAAATAGATAACAACTTCAGTATAGTTTCTCTTATCAAGTTTCTTCAACTTTGGATATTTTAATGCTTTTTTGGATCAATCTTTTGTTCCATATGCAACCTTAGATTCCATGGAAAGAGGAACATGATATGTTGGCTGCTTGGAGGGACAGTAAAACAGGATACCCTTGGATTGATGCCATCATGGTTCAGGTTAGATTAGTCAAAGTGAATGCCTTTAGCCTTCCTTGTAAGCATCATTCATGAATCATTCTGTCTCTGGAATTTACAGCTTCGGAAATGGGGTTGGATGCACCATCTAGCGCGTCATTGTGTAGCCTGTTTTCTTACTCGTGGGGATCTGGTAATGCTTCCTCTACTATTCTTGCTTCTCTCTTCCCCAGCAAATTTCAACTGATATGCATAATGTTTCTGGTGTTAGTTCATACATTGGGAACAAGGACGTGACGTGTTCGAGAGGCTTTTGATTGATTCAGACTGGGCAATTAATAATGGGAACTGGTTGTGGTTATCATGTTCGTCGTTCTTTTACCAGGCATTGTCTCCTTTCTTTTCTCTCTGCATTTCTCGTGTTTTTATTTGGCTCTTTAAGCCCTCTGCTGTGCAATCGGTTAAATAGATCTAAAGCATCACATCCATTTACCACATGAATGTTTTATTTGCAAAGTTTCCTTAGTCATGCTTACATTCTAAGCCAATGTTTTGTGGTGGTTTCAGTACAACCGCATATACTCTCCTGTATCTTTTGGAAAGAAGTATGATCCTGATGGGAAGTACATTAGACATTTTCTACCGGTGCTGAAAGGTAACTGAAGTTGGTTACATTAACCTGTTAAGTTTGTTTACCATTTATTCATTCACTGGCTAATAAGTTTTCTGATTCAGATATGCCAAAACAGTATATTTACGAGCCATGGACAGCGCCAATGAGCGTACAAACCAAGGCTAAGTGCATAGTTGGGAAGGACTACCCGAAACCAAGTTAGTATTTCCGTCTCTATTTACATATACATGTTAGAAAGATATGAATATGATTGTGTGTGGCAAAAAAATTGTGAAATTACTTACAATCAATATCATGTGGTTGCCTGAAATTTGAGAGTTATTGGTTTACTGTTCATTTATGGAAAAGAAAGTCTTTTGCATAATACTGACTTTGTTGCTCGCAGTGGTTTTGCATGATTTAGCAAGCAAGGAGTGCAAGAGGAAGATGGGTGAAACATATGCATTGAACAAGAAGATGAATGGTAAGGTCGGTGATGAAGATCTGAGGGATTTGAGGAGAAAGCTTGAGAAAGATGATGAACATGAAGAGTCTAAGATCAGGAATCAACGACCAAAACTCAACTAAGTAGGACACTAAAGTATAACTGAGATTGATTGATGAAATGGGGCATTATTACAACTAATCGTAGCTGGTATGGCTTAATCTTAATTTAAACCTGGTTTCACTTTATTTTCGATGTGTTAAGTAAAATATCTGATTGCATCAATGGCCTATAGAAACAAATATTCATCTGAAGCCTTATTTAAGGTCAACGTAAACTGTAGGGGCTATTTTGTGAAGGATTAAAATATCGGTATCAAATCGAAGAAGACAAAGAAAAATAAAAGCTTCCTGAAATAGAAATCTCTCAAACATATAAAACCAAAGCTCCTTCACATTCTTACACTTGCTTCCTCATCTATTCGCCAGTTTTTCTTTTATAATTTTCCTTTCTTTTTTTTCTTTTCTTTTGATTTGTTCCGGGAGGCAGCAATTCCACTGGAGCTGCAGAAATCTTCCAATCAAGTATTAGATCGATCGAAGTTTTAGAATCGAGAAATTTTCTTCAAATTAGATATATAAGTAAAAAAGTAAATGAAATAGACAGGTTTTTTTTTGTTTTTTGTCGGAATTTAATCGTCTCAAGCTGTTGTTCTGTGGAATTTTAGCGCCAATTTTCCCCCTTGAATCGTTTGGATTAGATACCCTCTGAAAGAGCTTGCGATTTGGTGTTAGTGTCTCTTTGGATCGATCAAATTTAGGTTGGCTAGGGTTCTTCTGTGTTAAATTAGTAAGGGAGATGGAGAAGAAGAAAGTCGCGGTTCCACTAGTGTGCCATGGCCATTCGAGACCTGTTGTGGATTTGTTCTACAGTCCAATCACACCTGATGGTTTCTTCCTCATCAGCGCCAGCAAAGGTAATATCACATTTTCTAGATTTGTTATTGTAAGTTGGATTTTGAAGATCCAAATTGGAAATTTTGTTCTGTTTCACTATTGTTGATTCGCTTGTATTTTATGAACTCTCTTCAGAGTTACGTATGTTTTGAGGATGTTCTCATGTCTTGATGGTCTGTAACTCTTGATCTCATTAGATTCTCATCCAATGTTGAGAAATGGGGAAACTGGAGATTGGATTGGTACGTTTGAAGGGCATAAAGGTGCAGTGTGGAGTTCTTGTCTGGATAACAATGCATTACGTGCAGCATCCGCATCTGCAGATTTCTCAGCGTAAGTGATGGAGCTTATTTCTCTTCAAAGGAAGAAAGCGACTCTTATCTTTGTTTTGTTTCGGTTTTATGCTCGAATCGGTTTCATTCTTGTGCTACTCATTCATCATTTGATTGGTTGGCCAAGAAATTTGACATCTATAAATGGCTTAATATAACCTTTTTAGGAAACTTTGGGATGCTTTGACCGGGGATGTGTTGCATTCTTTTGAGCACAAGCATATTGTTCGAGCATGCGCCTTCTCCGAGGTACATGTAAAGTCATTTGTTGTTGTTATTCTCTATTTGGTTGATTAAGGTAGATTTCTAGTTTCCGACATAGATTGGAGTACTATGGTTGTAGTGGTCTTGCTATATGTTATCCCTCCATTGTTCATGTTTTCTGCTCAAGCCGATGCATCATGTAAATATCATGCATACTTCTAACATGGTTCTTTCATCAGGATACACAATTGTTAATCACAGGAGGGTTTGAGAAAATTCTTCGTGTGTTCGACTTGAATCGCTTGGATGCACCTCCTACAGAAATTGATAAATCTCCTGGTTCCATCAGAACACTGACATGGCTTCACAGTGATCAAACGATACTAAGTTCTTGCACTGATATTGGCGGTGTGAGGTCTGAAGTATATAACTCATAAAGAAAAGTACATCGTATAAGGACAAGACAAAGATAGAAAACTCATTGTTACTTGGCCACTTGTCTTGAACAGGTTATGGGATGTGAGGAGTGGCAAAATTGTGCAAACATTAGAAACCAAATCTCCCGTCACCAGCGCTGAAGTGAGTCAAGATGGACGGTATATAACAACCGCTGATGGGTCGACTGTTAAATTTTGGGATGCGAATCAGTAAGCTCTCAGGAAATTCGATCTCTGTGTTTTTGTTTTATTTGAAATAAAATTATTGCATTCTGCTCAAAGTCTCTATCTTTGTCTTTTGGTAACTTCCAGTTTCGGACTAGTGAAGAGTTACAACATGCCCTGCAATATCGAATCCGCATCGCTTGAGCCAAAATCTGGCAACAAATTCGTTGCTGGTGGAGAAGATATGTGGGTTCGACTATTTGATTTCCACACCGGAGAGGAGATTGGTGAGTTACTAAAAACACACTTACATAACCTCAGTTTAAGCAGATTGATTTTGTCTTATGGTATGTAGCTGTCTTAAAGTTTTGGGCTTTGATGGGTCTCTTTTCTCTGAACTTTAGGATGCAACAAGGGACATCACGGTCCGGTCCACTGCGTGAGGTTTGCACCAACAGGTGAATCTTATGCATCAGGGTCTGAAGATGGTACAATCAGGATATGGCAGACTGGTCCAGTGAATCCTGAAGAGATTATCGAATCAAAGCCAGGGAGGCAGAGTGTGGACGAGGTTGCTCGTAAGATTGAAGGCTTCCACATTAACAAGGAAGGGGAAACTGCAGAGAAACCATCTGATGGCTGAGGCCAAAAGAAAAAAAAATGCCTGCTTCTCTTGTCTTCCTACTGTATTTGAATGTGTTTGTTTCCAGATTGAATATACGGAAATTCAAAACAAGTCTTTAAAAAGATACTGTGTTTTCTTTTTTCTTTTGAATCAGATTCAACGCGAGTTTGTGGATGTGGCTGATCTTTTAGGGATTTATGGTTTTTTTTACTGATTAAAACTAAATAGTGGGGCTAATTTGTTATATTTAGTAATTTGACATGGGCTTTGGGCATTTGATGTGACAACTGGCAACTGAAAAGACAGAGCCGAGGGGTAAAAATGTCAATCTAAGTCCAATAAAAATCAATCCCTCTTTGACTTGATGAGAGACCTGCGTCTACTTTCTCTTTTATTGTCATCTGGTCCGGATCTCTCTATCTTTCTCTTTCCCTTTCCCTTTCCCTCTCTCTCTCCGACTAAGTAAGACTGTGATATTTTTTGGCGGGAAAATGTCTGGAAAAGGAGCGAAAGGGCTGATAATGGGGAAACCCAGCGGCAAGGAAAAGGACAAGGACAAGAAGAAACCCACTACTCGATCTTCTCGTGCTGGTCTACAGGTCTATCTCTCTCTCTTACACATTCCTTTCGTTATTTGCTACTAACTTCTCTTGGGATGTGTAAACCGTGTAAGTGACGGATCTGCGAGGTTCTGAATTTCTGAGCTAGATTCTAATACTCTCTAGAGATCGAGTTGAGTTTATCCTCTGTTTTAATTTTGGAGAATTTTTTTTCATGGATTTTGACCATAAATGCATTGTGTACAAGGTTGGTTACTGTTGAATATTTAATGAAACTGTTGAAAATTTAAGTCAGCTTTTTCATGTCTTTTAAGAATGACAAGTACATGTTTGTTGCCGCGAACCTCTTGATTCAACCCGGTTGACTTCAAATCTTAAAGCTTTGATGAGTTTATAGATATTTCCGAAACATATGTATTTGTGTTGATATAATAAGGTGTTGTGTGTGTGTGTGTCTCGCTCTCCCTTGTTTGCAGTTTCCAGTGGGAAGAATCCACAGGCTGTTGAAAGGAAGGTCAACTGCTCATGGACGCGTTGGAGCAACCGCAGCGGTTTACGCAGCCGCCATTTTGGAGTACCTAACCGCAGAAGTCTTGGAGCTGGCCGGTAACGCGAGCAAGGATCTGAAAGTGAAGCGTATCACACCAAGGCATTTGCAGCTTGCTATCCGTGGGGACGAAGAGCTCGATACTCTCATCAAAGGAACTATTGCTGGTGGTGGAGTCATTCCACACATTCACAAGTCCCTCATTAACAAATCTGGCAAAGAATAGCTTTGTCTCTATAAAATTCCTCATAATCTCTCAGTCTCTCGGACCTTTTTCTTAATTGTCGTGTATGTTTAAGACACTACTAGTAAAGAGACCCTTAGGATTGTTTGTTTGTTTGTTAAGGACCTACGTGTGGCATGTTTCTCTCGTTCTGATTAACACTTTGGGTGTTTGTTCATATTAAAGCAGCCGCAAAGAAAAAACCAATCTAAGAGGAGACTTGAGACTGATAACTAACTATTTGCAACACTTGTTTTTTTTTTTTAATTTAATTTGGCAACATAGTTTCTATGACATCAAAAAACTGCCAAGTCCTTTCTTTATATACCCTATGTCCTAAACCCAAAATTAGCATCATCGAGTGAGTGTACAAGTTAATGCCACCTAAAGACACAAAAGGGGTTGGCATCAGCTAGATTCCAAAAACTAAACCAAAATCCGGCAAGTGTTCTTCCTTGCTGTTGAGACAAGGGACTTGCGTCTTGCTCCTATCCTCTGGTTTCTCGAGGGTTTTTGCTCCTCATGATGTTAAGATCCTTGGCTTGTTCCTACAATGGATGAGGAAAGAAGATAAAACACTGGGAAGGACAACAAAAGATGTGTGAAAAGAGAAGAAAGAGCAGACCTCGAATAACCTCTTCCACTGCAATTCTGACTTTATCTGTAGAGGGTGCCATTCACACGCCATCTCGTATACAATGTGATTGGGTTGCGCGCAGTGTGATGTAGCAACGGCCTTTCTCTGTTAAAAAACAAAAAAGGTTAGAAGAACAAGACACTGTGAGACGATGGTTTTCTACTTGGGACTTTTTAGTGCGTTCAAAAAAAGAAAAACGTTTGACATGACTATTGCAACAACATGCCTTCTGAAACGACATCTGAGCTTTATCCAACATGCGAATATGTCCAGTCAATCTTCTACCTTCATCGACTTCCTTCGGGACATATCTGCTACCCACTAGAGGCCTGCAAAAGGATCATATAAGAAAAAAAGGGAACAAAGGATTGATGGATTTCACACCTGTGAGAGATAGAAACATAGTAACCTCTCGTGAGTCTCGTCAGATAACATCAGGCACCCTTCGGTTAACCGCGACATGGCATATTCAGCTGCCTTTGTGGTTCCAAAAATCACAAGAGCTCTCCCTGATTAGAAAATGCAGTTAACTTTGTTGTCACTGCCAGTTATATTTTTCCTATAAATAATGTTGAGCTTACAAACAGCAAAAAGGAAGGTCTAAAGCAGACATACCATAATGTGGGTTAGACACAGGACTTGCTGGGATCATCTTTGCATCCACTCGTTCGTTGAAAGCTTGCCTACAAAGATCCTACACACAACAAAAAGAAAACAGCGATGAGTGTGTTATATTTTGAAGGCTTTTACATAATGATTGCTAAAACCATGAATCTTTTTATCAATATATGTAGATAGAATTCCGTTGTCAACATTGAATAGGATGCAGAAACTATTATTCTCAAAAATAATTCTAGTAAATAATTGGCATTAAGTGAGATTCCTAGCATGCCACTTCAAGATGAAAGCTAATTTGGCCAATTCATCTTCAACTAAATCCCACTTTAGGATTGGTTACATACCCATTGACGATTAATGAATTATGTCCTTCTTACTTTCAATGTAGGATCACATACCTCCACCTCCAGCGATGTGTATGATGGTTCCAGGTTTTCAAATAAGAGCACCCTGTTGGTTTTTATAGCTTCTTTTAGTTCGTCCTCAAAAGGCTGGAAAAATGTATATAACAGTGTTAAATGAAGGAACCGAGTGTTTTTAGAATAATTTCCTTTCCTAAATCAGGAAAAATCATGAGCTAACTTTATCAACTATACACTTGTTTCTTGTGAACTGTAATATTTCTTAGCCTGATTTAGTGTGATGAAAGCCAATAGCTAGAAAAACATTGGCTGCGGGAATGAATTGTTTCAGATTCTTCTTAGACAAAAAAAATTGTAATATAGCTGGCCTACATGAGAAGAGAAGCCATGGTAAAGGCGTCAGAGAATTTACCAGTTTCTTGTACCAGATGCTTTTACCCTGCAAGACATATAAAAGGAGAAAATAATTTGTAAATGTCATTAGTGAATGGTGAATACTATCTAATCCAAACTATGAACAATCTTTGTGCTATGCTCAAGAAAAGAATTAGTCCATTTCACAACTTTTGTGCTGTAAATTGTTAACGTTTCTCTTAGCTAATCCACTCAAATAGAGATGGTACGTACAATGTTCTGACTTGGAGCTTTGTCTACAAGAAGAGACTTTTTGATGAATCTATTCTCTCCTGGTTCAGGGCCTGAATCATCTATTTCTGGAGTGTTGTGTCTAAGCTTCACCTTTTTTGAAGGCTTGAGATCGACTGATGAACCTGAAGCAAGTGAATTCCCTAATGCTCTGGTTTTGGTTTTTAGACCTCTTGACGTGATATCAGTATTGACAGGAGGGTTCTTCTTCACATGTACATGATCAGCACGGTCCTTCAGAAACAAGTCTTTCAAAAGGAAGGTTAGTGTCAATCTGGTCTGTCCATTTCACAACTATAAATGACATAAGAGGCCAGAAAAAATAGGAAAAAGGATCAACCTTTCTTTACCGGGCTTGTTCCACTCGTCGGCTTTCCATCTCTGTTATCATTTTTTCCTAACTTTGTTGACCGCGGCTCTGAACGAAAAGATTTCACTGGAGAAGACCTGGAACTGGTAGCTGCGCTTGAGTTTAGACGTTTTAGAGGCTGCTTATCTCTTATCTTGTTGAAGAATTTCTCCACTGCATTATTCGGGGCAGTAGAAAGTTAAGTTAGCTTCATCAGTTCCATATCCGAAGAGCATTAGGGGTTGAACAATAAAGCTTTCTAAAATTTTGCTCTAACCCAAACCTCTAATTCCAGCTATTGCATCTGCAAAGTCTTCTGATATAATTCTCAGTCTTGTATCGAAGGTGCGGGAGAAGACATAGTTAGCGTTCCTCATCTCATTTCTTGCTGGTGGTGGGTTTCTTCGGTCCTTCGATAGGCATAAAACATTGCATTTCCCCAAGATTGCATTCTGGACAGCCAAAACAGGAAACCCAGACTGATGTTACGTATAGAGTAAACAAGTCATCAATTCAGATGTTACTAATTCGATTCCTGTATGAAGAAGAGGAAAGGAGATGGAAAAGCCAGCAAACTTACCACATCGTTGATATTGTAAACCCCAGCGCCATCACCACAAGCCAGAAACAACTCATCAAATTGTGGCTCATATTCCCCCAAGTAGTTGCGGATTTCAATAGGTCGGAAAAACCAAATGACCTTCACTTTCTTCTCACCTGCTGATGTCTCATACATCCTGACAAGCTTACCGATTGAAGTCTCGCACTGATCTTGTATTTGAAAACAAGCACAGTCAAAAAGCCGGTACTCGATGCCCTCATAGGTAAACGATTCATAGAAGTGGACGTTTTTATCAGTCCGTCCCACTGCTTTCTTAACACCCCACTTAAAATCAGGATGCTCTTCTTCACCGGCATCCTTTGATTGCAACATAGACAATCCTGCTGAGATATTCCCAAACTGTACAAGAGAGAAGAAGATTAAACGAAATTAGACGCAATAGAGTAAAACCAGAGAGTGTAAGCAACATTGAAGCATCAGAAACCTTGACAGAGAATTTGTCAAAAACCAACGTTGTACAAAATGATTACAAGTCAAGCATTTCATCCTACTATTCTACCATTCTCCAAGGTTACAATGTCCCAGAAATTGAAGGTGATTAATGTGTAATCAAGACAGCTCGATTAGAGTGGGATTCGACCTAGAAAATCCCCTTTAGCGAAACAGAAAGCGTGCAAGGAGATGGAACAGTGACAAAATCTGTAAAAGCATCGCGTGGTACTAAGCTAAATGTTTCTTGAAATCCAAAAAGTAACGACGATTTCAAGACCAGAGAAGAGAGAAGAAAGCTTACCGAAAGCTGATAAGCTGTTTATCGTCGTCCGATCAAGGGACAATCCGGAAAATGCAGTGCAAACGACGTGAAAAACTAGCCAGCTAAGCTTGGGGAACCGAACTTCCGGCGATTTTAGGTCACCGGAGACGAGTATTCATGGAGAAGAGGGGTTTGCAGGAGGAGAGAGCGAACATGGAAAGGGTTTTTGAGGTTTTGTATATACTGAGAGAAGAGAAAAAACGACGATGCTTCATGGAAGTTTCTGGAATTGCTTTGTTATGAATTTATTTACTGTAATTAGTAAGTTTTACCCTTCTTTTCACGACTCTGTTTTCTCTGACTCACGTCTTTGTCTTTACAAATAGGATGGAATTTTTTTTGTTTGTTTTAAACTTAATTAATTAATCTCACTTTTTTTTAAAAACTTTTAAGTCTTTAATTTATATATATTGCAAAAAAGTCTTTTATTTATTATATATACCTAATTTACTAGCCTATCATCCCCCTATCGCCGTAGCTGTAAATTTAGGCCGCTGTAATTAAAAATAAAATTAATTTTTTACCCCCTGTAATTAAATGTGGAAATTTTTGTTTGATTGCTTATTAAAATCCTAAAATCTTGCGTTGAGCGGGATAAAAATAAAACGTAGAGAAATAAATAAAGAAAATCTAAAAACATTTTCATACACATAAGTTGGTATAAGCATGATCTCTGTTGGAACTTTAACATAATTTCAACAAATGACATTTATTGTTGCTCTGATAAGCGATATACACATAAGTTTTATTTCAAACATTTGTAGATTTGGCACCAAACATGCCCTTATTGAATTTGACTAAATACCCTTTGACCACCCTCACACGTTTAGAAAGGAAATGAGGAAATCAGAGTACGAATCCTTTTGGCACTGATAAACCCTAGCAGGCAATTAAACCCTTTGAGTTTTTTTTTTTGTCGTGTTGCGATCACTTCTCTCCGGCGGAAAAAAAAAATCCCTCGAATCGTAAGCCTCTCTCTCTCTCTCTCTCTCTCTCATACGTCGTCTCCATTTCTGCGTTTACCGTGTAAGCTCGATTTCTGATGTTAAATTCCCCGAATTTTTTTTTTTATCGTTCGTGTTTACTCTACGAGAAATGGGTTTTGTTTCTACGGCTTGTAAATGATTGCTGATACTACCAGTGTCGAATCGTTTCTCAGGGTCTTGAGCTCATTTGGTTGAAGGAAGCTATGTATTCGATTTCGAAGATCCTGCGAAGGTAAAAGCGCCTTCATTTTAGATTCTGGGTTCTGGGTTTTAGTTAATTTCCACTGTTTTTAGAGCTCTTGTGTTTTCCAGCAAGCAATTTTAGATCTCCCTAAGTGAGTTTGTTCCTTTTTACGGTTTATTTGGATTGAAAGTTTTTTTTCTTTCTTTTCTTAATTGTGTGTTTTAGGAGTCGAAGATTTAATCTTGCGTCTTCTTCGTTTGGTGCGGTCAGTAAAGTAGAAATATCAATTGGTGACAAAGAAAGTGCTTTCAAATCATCTGGATTGATTTATAATCAATCCCAAGGTTTAATCAGACGCTATTCCGCAAGAGATGTGTTTTCGCGCTTCATTGGCATCAATAAGCTTTCTTCTATATCTGATGTAAATGACAAAGGAGATGAGGAAGAGAGGGAAGAGGGGTTATCTGAACCAGAGGACACACTTCCTGTTTCTGGGGATGTACCAGAGGGAATTGAAGATGATTCCTTGTTCGATTCTGAGCTTGGTAGTGGTGTAGATGCGTCTGATGATGATCTTGAAATGGAAGTGGGGCATTCAAACGAGGGGAAAACAAAAAACAAAAGAGCCCGCTCTGAGTTGTTTGAATCTATTGTTGCCTATAAATCAGTCAAACATGTTCTTGAAGTGTGGGTCAAAGAAGGAAAAGATTTGAGTCAAGCAGAGGTTTCTCTTGCTATTCACAATCTGCGTAAACGCAGATCCTATGCTATGGGTTTGCAGGTGAGCTTTTCTTATTTTGCCACATCATTCACTGTTTTGTCTATCAAGCCCCTTAATTTGTGTGTCCTTGCTTTGGTTTTGCAGCTCTGGGAGTGGTTGAGAGCTAATACACAGTTTGAGTTCACAGAGGCAAATTATGCTTCTCAACTGGATTTGGTGGCCAAGGTGCATAGTTTACAAAAAGCTGAAAACTTTTTGAAGGATATTCCAGAATCTTTCAGGGGAGAAGTAGTATACAGAACCCTGCTGGCAAATTGTGTACTTAAGCTCCATGTGAAAAAAGCTGAAGACCTTTTTAACAAAATGAGAGAACTGAAGTTTCCAACAAGCGTGTTTGCTTGCAACCAGTTGCTTCTCCTCTACAGTAAGCATGACAGGAGGAAGATAGCTGATGTTTTGTTACTGATGGAGAGCGAAAACATCAAGCCGACTCGCGGTACCTATCAATTTCTAATCAACAGTAAAGGTATAGCTGGGGACATAATTGGAATGGACAAGATCGTGGAGACAATGAAGGAAGAAGGTATTGAACTAGACCCAGAAATACAGGCTACCCTGGCTAGGTACTACATAAGAGTGGGGCTTAAAGACCGAGCTGAAGAAGTTATGAAGGAAATAGAAGGGAAAGGTTTGAAACAAACTCCATGGGTGTGCCGTTCATTACTCCCCCTTTATGCAGACATAGGAGACAGAGACAATGTGAGAAGATTGAGTAGGTTTGTTGAACAAACGTTGAGATACGATAATTGCATTGCTGCCATTAAAGCATGGGGAAAGCTGAAGGAAATTGAAGAAGCAGAGGCAGTGTTTGATAGACTTGTGGAAAAATACAAACTTGTTCCTATGCTGCCATATTTTGCCCTTATGGAGATATACACGGAGAACAAGATGCTAGCGAAAGGCAAAAACCTTGTTAAAAGAGTGGCAAATGCGGGGATTAAGATTGGCCCGTCGACATGGCACGCGCTTGTGAAGCTTTATATCAAAGCTGGAGAAGTTGGAAAAGCTGAGTTGATATTGAACAAAGCGACAAAGGATAACAAGATGAGGCCTTTGTTCATTTCTTACATGGCGATTCTTGAGGAATACGCGAAGAGAGGCGATGTTCACCACACGGAGAAGGTGTTCCTGAGGATGAAAAGGGCAGGCTATGCAGCTCAGCTTATGCAGTATGAAACAGTTCTCCTGGCGTATCTCAACGCCAAAACTCCTGCTTATGGGATGAGTGAGCGGATGAAGGTAGATAATGTGTTCCCGAATAAGACTCTTGCTGCGAAACTGGCTCAGGTTGATCCATTTAGAAAGACTCCAGTGTCTGTTTTACTTGACGAATGAATGACCATAGTGTTTCTTCTTCTGATTGCTTCTAAGCTTAGGGAACAAGAAACAGATGATTCGTTTTCCTTCAATTTCTGTGTAATTTTTTTATGAGGTTTTACAAGTGGTTTTCACCTAGTATAATATGAAAAAGAAAAGAAAAAGAGAAAAACATTTGAACCAAACCCAATTAATTATCCAATGTATAAATTATAAAATATCTGGTTTCTGCTCTGTTAAACCAAAAACCCTAATGTTCGTCTACCATGACTTTCGACAATCTGACTGGCAAAAATATCAGAGAACTCGAAGCAAAATCTGGGAACGAGGTTCGAGATCTCTATCGATTTACTGAATTCTCCCCTCTCTTTTGCAATGTTTTTTATGGGATATGTTTTTGTTATCTGAGATTTGATTGTGTCTCTGCGTAGATCTTTGATCGGGTTTATACTGATTTTTGGGTTTTCGTCTCTTGGATTTTAGGTCCGCTTCGATTGTGGTGCGAAGAATCCGACATGGACATTGATTACATACGGGCTTTTTCTCTGCATCGATTGTTCACGTGTTCATATAAATCGCGGTGTTTCTTCACGCTTCGTGAGGTAAACTTTTAGGAACACAATCTTAATCCAATTCATCGTCTGATTCGACTATTTGCATTATTCTAGCTTACAGTTTGAGCTTTTTGAGATCTTGATATGTATAGCATTACGTTGTCGTCTTTGTTATATTGTGGTTGAACAAATGCGATTATGTTCTAAGATCAGCATAGTTTCAGAATTTGAACTTCAATTCCACCAGTTTCTTGAAACTAGACTGATTCAAATCAACGAATCCATTGACTACATAAGATTTTCAAACTGGTTCTTTTCGTCTTACTGCCAAATACATTATCAAGATGCTACCTTTTCGTTTTTGTATAGGTATAGACTCATGGAGCCGTGAGCAGCTTAAGACGATGATGCTTGGTGGCAACAACCGCGCTCAAGGGTTCTTCAAGCAATATGGATGGACCAACGGTGGCAATATTGAGGCTAAGTACACTTCAGAAGCTGCTGATTCGTATAGGCAGATTCTTGCTAAGGAAGTTGCTGAAGCCATGGCGGAAGAAACTATACTGGTCTACCAGAAGTATCTAATGCTGCCAAGGAAGCTACCGGTGCCACTTCTTCGCCTAAAGCTTCTTATACAGTTGTTCCCAGTACGTTTACGAAACCTACATGTGAAAAAAGGATGAGAACGAAGGAATCTGGTCCATGGGAGCGCACTACTAAGGTAAGTCTTGTGTTGTCTTTTGGAGCATTAACGTTTCTGCCCTCTTGTTCTGATTGAAATACCAGATTTTTTTCTTTTCTTTGAAAATATATAGCCGAGGACAAACTTCTACGAGCAAGCAGCAGAAGATTCTGCATCGTTTCTTCCTGCAGCATCTACAACTGATATTGAACCAAAATTTACACTTGAGAACTTCTCGGTAAGTAGATTTTCCACCATGATCATATCAAACACTTGTTGCAGTATAACTTTGATGAATGTGTGTTTGATATTTTCACAGGTGAAGAAAAGTTTGTCATCGTTAGTCGGCAAAACGATTGAGAGTCTCGAAACTTTGGGCTCCGTTATCAATGGTTTATTCCTCAAAAGACCAGGGAATCCTGCTGATATTTATGCCCTCCGTAGGGAAGTGACAGATTTGAAGCAAAATTTACATGGCGAAGATGCTCACGCCATTCCTTTGGACACCCGTCTCAAATGGGTGGAAAAAGTGTATGACCGAGTAAGTTCCACCACACCCAAATCTCTTCCGGGTTGTTGAGCTTTCAGCTGTTCTGATAACCTTAGTTTTTGGTTGATTGATTCTAACAGGTCGTAGAAGTTACATATGGGGGAAGTTACATTTGGGGTTAATGGAGGGGGATCTTGGAAATACAGTTTATAACATCCGAGAAGATATGTGCGGGACTTGATGAATCTACTTATAGATGAGAGAGTTCAAACGCAACGTTACCAAGAATGCCTATAAGATCTAAGTTCTAAGTTTGTACATAATAATTGCACAAATACTAAAAAACTATTAGTATGCCACGGAGTTTACTTTTTAACATAATCTGAAATTGACCAAACAACTTATAAACTCAAATCCCTTTAAATGATTCTAAAAACAAATTTCAAATCTCATATAACTTATAACTAAATCTAACTCTTATAAAGAATTTAATGATGAAAATTCAAACGTGTAAACTTCAAACATGAATACTTACATTTAAATATAAATTTTTCTAACACAATAATGATATGTTATTTTTCATATTTCATATATGACGAATTTTATATAGATTTTATAGTTTACATTTTTCGATTTTTTTTTTCTTTGTTTTCTTACTTTACTTATTTTTTTCAATTTTATAATTACTATTGTAAAGAATAAATTCATTTTTTTCTTTTATGTTATGTTGTCTATATTAAGAAATAAATAACTAACAATAGAAAAGTTTATATTGTTACATGTCACGATCTAAATTAACATAACACGTGTTGCGATCTCGTTAATTACAATTTCGCCACGAGATTCTTATGTGAGGGTTGAAGCTTTATATAATATAAGATTTTGTTTTTATCCAATAAACTTTATTTTGGTATAAATTTGATGTAACATCTCCTCTGAAGGGGTTGCAGCTAAAGGTGTTTGAGTTAGGTGAAAATTTAAGGTTTTACATTCTTTGTGTTTGTTGTGTCATCTTCTCTTCACACTGTGGTTCATAGAGAATCAGTTCATAGGTTCCTGTGGGATGTGGTTGTTCATATTCATGAGCTTTGAAGATGGCAATTTTAAAGACTCAGCAAACAGGGGACAATACATGACATACTTGAGTGGAAATTTCATGATGCCAAGTCGGTCAACTGGCTGAGAATACGTTTCTTCCTATTTTTCTAGTGAAAAAGTGGTTCAAACGATCTGACTTGTCTACTTTTCCTCTCGAGTACAAATCAATCTCTGTTCATCGCCGCCACGGATCCGAGAATCCCCCAAATGCCTTGCCCGATTGTTTCCTATCGTCTCTAAAGGTGTCCATATGTCACTCGCTAAAGCATACGATGCGTTTCTGTGAAGATTGTGAACTTGATGAGCAAGCTTGAATAACTAACCCAAGGTTAATGAAGATTGAACATGGGTTGAGTTAAGCCATGGGAGACCACAAGAAGAAGCCTTTGCATTACATGATCGTTTGTCTTCTTGTGATTCAAAAGCACTAGGGTGTTGGAGTTGTCCCCTCATATATAAATTAGAGGTAGACATGAGAGAGTGAGGGTGAGCAATGTAGCCACACGAGAGAGTGAAAGGGGTGAGAGAAAACATTTGTAAAAGTATAAGTTTTAGATGGGTTTTCTTGGATGTTACAGCATGTGACACAGAGAGTGACACAGAGTGAGTTCTTGAGTGTGAATCACTTGTAATGTGTTCCCCCTTCTAGTAGTGGATAATGTCTGGACAACTTAGACAAAACACATGTTCATCACTCATCACTCTCATTCCTTGCAAAATCAGTTCATCACTCATCACTCTCATTCCTTTCAAAATCAGTTCATGTCATTAACAAAACACACAACAAAACCATTTCTTCATTAACAAAAGTACAAAACAAAACCATTTCTTCATTAACTAGTCACACCAATCAACATATAAGGTAGGAAACGATGATCAACCAGAAGCAACGTATTCTCCTCAGGCAAACCAGATAAAGCAATAAAAAAACATAAATTCAGAAGCAACATAAAACCAGAAGTCAAGCAACATAGATTGCTCAAGCAAAAAGCATCATACGCTTCTCAGCTTGCAACTTGAGATCCTCCTCGATACTCATGTATGATTATAGCCCAACACGCTAAACTTTGATAGCTACATACAATGATATGCCAAAAAAGTTGTTTCCATTAATTTACGTCAATTAGTTTTAAATAACTGAACTTTCAATTGATATAACATGAATGCAAAAGTATGGATTTTTGTTTATGTTGAAACTGCTCTGCTTTTGCTTAGCTTTAAGCTTAATATTTCATAGAAGTTTTCAGATTTCAGGAAATCAACAAAAAAAACAAAAAAAAACAAGAATCGATTGCCCTAGAAAACAAGATAAATCAGAAAAATCAATCATGTACAGAAATAGCTCGAGAAATGAAGTGGAGAATCTATTGCTCAAGCCTCAAGACAGATTACCTTAGTAGAGGATAGTCGGTGATGTCTTTTTCCCACTCTAGAAGATTCGGTGCTTTAAAATATGGATTTGCATTGTTTGGCTTAGCTAGAATCAAGTTGTATCCAGACTCCACCGAACCGTCTATTGTCTTCTAGAAACGAGGATCTCCTGTTAACAGCATGATATTGCGTGGTAATGCATTTTCCATTGCATTACCTATAATGTGCTCTCTAAGTAACAAGTCTGAGGCAGGATCTTTGCGACGAGTAATCTGAACTTGTAGTTAATATTCACGACGAGAAAATGTTTGTCATTGAGATTTTTCGGTTTGTGTAAGGAATTATTAATTATGAGAGATTTGGAGTTTTTAACTTGGGTAATAAAATGTAAAAATGTAAATCACATGCTTGAAATAAAAATATGTCCAAAACGTCATACTCAAATATTGCACGAATGAATAGTGATACTAGAAACGTATACGAATACGATCCGCGCATAATCATTAATGTTTAAAATTTTGTTATATTTTTATGATATAAATAAAATGTCCATATTTCATATTTTGCCTAAGATCGTCAATATTATTAAGACTGCATGGCTAAGCTTAGGGAACCAAAAACAGAGGATTCGTTTTCCTTCAAATAAAATTTCTCAGTTAAAGTTTGTGTAATTTTTTAATGAGGTTTTACAAGTGGGTGGAAACAAAACGATTTGTTCATGAGTTTGCAAAGAAGAGATTGTCACTAACTAAAAAATGCAGTGAGCGTCGATCGAACCCACTCTACCTTCAGATCTTTAGTCTGACACTCTCCCAACTGAGCTATCCTCGCTTGATGTTAACATTACAATAATATTTTAATTAACTCCATTTGTTTTATTATTTCGTTTGAGTCGTCTCTTTTGAGTTTTGAGAGAAGGGGAAAAAAGACGCGACACGACGAAGAAATCTGTTCGAAGATGAAATCTTTCAAGGAAGAATTGACATTGGGTTAGTAGCTATTTCACGATCGATCTGCTAATGGTTTCTGGTTGAGTGAAAGTTGAAATAACTCAATTTATCTTATCTCTGATTTTGCAGAAGAGAGGCTCGCGGAATCGAGGGAGATAATCGCTAAGTACCCTACTCGGATTCCAGTAAGTCTATGCTGCTCAATTCTAATCTTCTATTCAATTATCGGATGTAAACAAATAAGATTTGAAACTCAAATGTTTTCTCTCTATCATCTGTTGCAGGTAATTGCTGAGAAGTATTGCAAAACCGATCTGCCTGAAATCGAGAAAAAGAAGTAAAAAATTTCATCATAAGTTGTATTTTCATCATCTCTTTTTTCATAGTTTTTCCTACCTCATGACTTGTTTGATAATCTAATTGATCTGCTCCACTTAACTTCAAATGTTAGGTTTCTGGTTCCAAGAGATATGTCGGTTGGCCAATTCATCTACATTTTGAGTGCTAGATTGCACTTGTCTCCTGGTAAAGCCTTGTTCGTGTTCGTGAACAACACTCTGCCTCAAACAGGTGAGTTTCTACAGCTCGGTTTTGCTTGTAAGGGCTTTCTAGGCAAAAGTTGTTTGATGTGTTCTGTTTACTCTCTCTCTCTGCAGCTGCTCTAATGGACTCGGTCTACGAAACTTACAAAGACGAAGATGGATTCGTTTACATGTGCTACAGCAGTGAGAAAACCTTTGGTTGAACCAAACCATGTTATTTACATGTACTTCATCATAAGCTGTTCACTACATCAAAAGACACAAACACTTGTAAGCTTATGTGACTGTTTTATCTGTGCAAAATCTTTCTACTACAATCTCATCTCCAATTTGTATTTCCCCAAAACGCGCTCTTTTTGTCATCATTGTTCATCTTCCTGAGATTGTATTGAAGGATACGATAGATTAGGTTGATGAGAGGGTTTAAGAAGTATGGATCCAAAACGGCTTGACCACACAATGTGCTTTACGAAATATCTGAGAAAATGTTCATTGACCTACCCACAATTGTGGATTGCACAAACCTTTTTTTTTTATCATAATTAAAATACATTGTAGAATAATTGCAGTCCCTACTATTTTGTAGTCAGACAAGCATAAGAATATTGATCTTGGCTGCATCGCCTTACATTCGGGATCTTGCCACTTTAGTGGTTGCTTACGGTATTAGTATCAATCTTGTTGAGATTAATTTGGAATCCAAATCCAAATCTTTGTATGGTTCCAATTTCTGAACCTTATGCTTATGATATATCTCACACTAGCGGTTCCCTAGCCCGAACGAGTACTCATCATTCATGGTCGATTTCTCGACATTAACTAAGATAACAACTATGGCAATGACTATAATGAATCGGTACATTTTCAACAAGCACGGCTGGGGTTTTGCTGCCAAGATCACACCCACAGTCCTTTTGACCGGAATTGCTTTCTTCTCGCTCGTGCTTTTCGAAAGTCCATTGTCACCGTATCTAGCGAGCTTCGGGATGACTCCTCTTCTAGCAATCCTCTGTGTAGGTGCCCTGCAGAACATTTTCACTCAGAGTGCCAAATACAGCTTATTTGAACAAGTGAATCAAAGCTTTCTCTCTCATTATTAGTTTGTGTAAAGGTGAGTCAGAACCCAAAGAACAGCCAAGCCCATATCTGTATATGGGTTGGTATAGGCCTTCAATGGGCTAACAACCCGTTGGTGTGTCATCACACTCATGATGTGATGTGATGTGAATGTGTGTGCAATGGGAACAAAAAGAAAAGCTAGATAGTATAATTTTTTTGGCATGTACGTACGGTTGTGATAAGACAAGCGGCATGGTCATGATATTCTAAAACGGGACCATATATTGTCGTTTCATATATGAAACCACATAGAGAGAAGGATATTACAAAAGAGCGAAACAGAGAGACTATGATTCATTTGTCTTTTCCAAAGTATTGTCTTGTTTGGCTAAATACATATAAGCTTATCTCGTTAGTTTCTTTTTACAGTCAAAATTGCAGTCATTCATGATTGTACTTCGTATGTTAAAATTGTTGAGATCTTTTTTTTTACTCAAAACAGTTTCAGTTTGAAAATTCATTAAACGATAATCCTTTTTTGGGTATTTCTTGTTGTGGGTATTTCTTGTTGTACACAAAACAGTTTATGTTTGTTACTTATAACGTTGGGAATTTACCGTCGAAATCAAACTAATACTGTAAAAATCTTTTATCGTATCTAGCATTAATCCAACACCACTAGAATACAATTACAATTAGCATAGCAGAGAATAAGACATGTCTATGCATTGATTATATTCCCTTTGTAATAATAGTATATATATATATATATATATATATATATTTGGCAAATCAAGAGGGTTTTGTCTTCATCCTTCTCTTATCTCTATCTTCCTCCACAGCCTCTCAATCCTCTAACATTAGGATCATCATGGGTATCATCTCTGAATAAAACGTAAGCATATATATATCGAATACTATACAGGTAGAAGAACTAATCATATAAAGTATAATTCATCCTACAGAAACTCTGAAATTTTGCTATTTGACATTATGCATATCTTGTATACATTTTTTTTTTACATTTTAATGTGATTCCAGTAACTTTCATTTAATGTTTAATATAAAGTGTTAACTTTTTATATTATAATCGAACAATATTTATTTTACATAGACATGCATCAACTGAAACTAGTAATTATAATAATGGAAAAAGAATTGAAGACCTAATATAGGTGCTTACGAAAATCAACAAAAATTTACCTTATAGTCAATTCTATGAGATGAACTTTTATTGCCGACAAAAAAATAATACTTTTTTAATTATTTCAAAACCAGAGAAAATGTTTGATGTTATTGCGGGTTACTATTAGGCTCTTAGCTGGGATGTATATACAATAGTGAATGAATATGTATCATTTTTTTTTTACGAAAATGAAAATTAGTCTCATCTCTTCTAAGAAATCCAAAACAGTTTGTTCTTTCTTTAGGAATTTTGCGCCAAGTCATGACTACTCTCTCTGGTGAGCTTTTCGAGCAAAATCAAAGGAAAACGTAAAAGACCATCCATCACTTTGCTTTCTATATATGTAAAAGCAAACCATCCTACTACACTACACTTCGAGCTCACGGTGAAAGAAAAGCCGAACGAAATGAAGAAAACACCTTTGCCGGAATTCGTCACCATCTCCGGTAATCAGCCGTCGCATCATCAGCAAGAAACCTTCGCCGGAGATATGGAGTACTACTCTTGGTTCGACGAGGCTTGTATCCAAGACATGAACTATTTCGTCAAAACCATCGCCGGAATCAAATCCAAAGGAATCCGACCAGACCTCATCGGCTCCATCATCGCTCATTACGCTTCCAAGTGGCTCCCTGATCTCTCCGGTAATGTCTCCTCCATCACGGAATCGGAAAACCCCAATGACCCACCACAGCCGGAGAGCGTCACGGCTTCTGTAATGAAGAAACGGTTTTTCGTCGAGACCCTTATCGGAATCCTCCCGCCGGAGAAAGACTCCGTTCCATGCAATTTCCTCCTCCGTCTCTTCAGGACGGCGAAAATGGTCGGAGCCAATCCGAATTACTTAACGGAGCTTGAAACCAGAGTATCGTGGCAGCTCGACCAAGCCTCGCTCAAGGAGCTTATGATACCTTCCTTTAGCCACACGTGCGGGACGTTGCTCGACGTTGAGCTCGTGACGCGTCTCGTGAAGAAATTCGCCGGATTGGACATTGAAGGTGTTAAAACCGGTGCGTCTCTCGTTAAAGTGGCTAAGCTTGTTGACTCTTACCTCGCTGAAGCCGCCATTGACAGTGGTTTGACTCTACCGGAGTTTGTTTCCCTAATCGAAGCTCTGCCTAGCCATGCTCGTACCACAGAGGATGGCTTGTACCGCGCCATTGATACATATCTCAAGGTAAATAATAAAGCTTAAGAATTTGAAATTGAGAGATTCGATTCTTAAGACTCAATTCAAGATTTCAAATTGCAGGCTCATCCTCTGTTGTTGAAGCAAGAAAGGAAGGAACTTTGTAGACTTATTGATAGCAGAAAGCTATCACCAGAAGCAGCTCTCCACGCGGCTCAGAACGATCGTTTACCGGTGAGAGCAATCATCAGAGTGTTGTTCACTGAGCAGACAAAGCTAAGCCGTCACAATGACTTGAGTGGTAGCTCTATAAGCAGCACGACGAGGAGCCCAACAAACCTTTCTGGCTCGCATTACTTCGAGTCAGGCTCTGCAGCGCGGTGCTTGTCAAAACGTGAGATGAATGTTCAGCAAGCAGAGATCAGAAGGCTTAAAGAGGATGTGGCAAGGCTGCAGAGCGAGTGTGGTGCTATGCATTTACAGCTGGAGAGGCTTATGGAGAAGAAGAGTGGTGGTGGGAGTAAAGGGTTTTTCCGTTGGAAGAGGCTCGGGTTAGTACCTTCGGTTAGAGGAAGTGTTAGCGTTGAAAAGATGGCAAACGGTGAGGAAGAATCAGGTGAGAATGGTGAAGGATTTGAGCCTCGGACTCCTGGGAATATGAAGACAAGGCTTGTCAAAGGAAGAACAACACCTTCAAGGTGGAGAAAATCAATGTCTTAATTTTGCATTAATGGAAACAACACAACAAGCTGTTATTACACATGGAGGAGCAACAATGAGGAAGTCTTTTTATACACAAAACAATGAATCACCAAATTGATCACACGCTAAAAACAAATGCACATAATGAAGAAAATGTTCTAAAATTTGACAGCTCGTTTGATTGTTTGGAGAGATGACTTGATGAAGTTGTTCTTAACGAGATACTCATTCTCATCGTCGTGACTTGAAACCACTGGCTTCTTCCTGATGCAGTCAATTCCTTTTTTCATTCCGAAGATGAGTGATGGAGATGATGGAATCCTTCTGAAAGCTCTAGCACTCTCTGATCTCTTCACCACTTTATCTCTGCCACTCTTCTCTGGTGTGTTCTTCAAATCAAAACTCATCCTGCTTCTACGGGAGCTTTCAGTTCTTGCTTCCACCTTTCCTGTGTTGTTGTTGTTTGCATCCTCAACCTGCAATTGCAAGTCCACAACTTCTTCCTCAACCTTTTCAAGCAAAGGGAACTTGTGGTCTAGTTTCTCTATCATTTCATCAATCTTCTTACTTCTTTCGGTTTGAGGATCCTGGGGATTGTTTTTGCTGTTGTTCTCCAGTAAAATGTGGAGCCATTTCTCAACATTTCCTTTCCCTCGCTCTCTCCTGCTTTCCTCATCTTCCTCATTCTCTGGTTCCTTGAAAACAGGAAATGCTCTGAAGCTTCTGCTGCCTCTCTTCCTTTCTTCTACATCGAGCTTTTCTTCAACCGGTTTATTATCTTCTAACGAAACAAGAGACTTTTCAGATACCTCTGGATTCTTCTGTTCCTTTTCCTCCTCCTCTATTTCCCCATGCTTCTGAGTTTCAGCCTCCGGCGCTGCTGCTTTATGCTCTTCTTCAAGGTATACTCTTAACTCCTTGTGTAACGACATATCTTCAGTTGTTCCGGGAAGATACAAAGATAACTTCCTGTCTCTATCGTCTAGCAGAGAGTCCTCTTCATCATTCAGTAAAAGTCTGGATCTTTTCCTTGCTTTCTCCAGTTCAGGCCTCACTTGATTCTCCAGCTCTTCTCTTTCTTTAAACTTTTTGTGAAGTTCTTTCTCTGAACCATCACAAATCGCCTTTTGCGCCTCTAATCTCGCCATAAGTGCACTACTTGCAGCCTGGTTTAACCTCACTTGTTCCTTATACACAACACTCCTACAAACAAACAAAATTAAAGAAAAATTGAGCTAAACATATCGAAATGCAATTGTTGTATAGAGAAAATCTCTTACTGGTGCATAGCGTCCCGGATCATCTTCTCGAGTGTATTCCTATACGAGCATTGAGCTTCTGCCAATCTCCTGCACTTTTCAGCTCTTCTTCTTCGCTTAATCAGCTCGCTCTCCAGCTCCTGAATGGTAAGCTGCTCTTCGCTGTTCTTTCTTTTCAAGTCATTCATTTCATCATCTAACTTCTTCATCTCGGCTCTCATATTCTGCGCTTCCTCTCGGTGTCTCAGTGAATCCCTAGCAGCAACAATGGCTTGATACGGATTTTTCATTAAATCTGGAGTCTCATTCTCTTTCGTTGCACCAAGTCTCATCTTCCTTGCTGCAGTATAAATATGATTCAGTACAGCAATAAAAAAAAAAGAAGAAGAGGATTTATCAGTCTATAATCGAAAAGCCGTCTAACCAGGAGTTTGCCGGTTGTAATCTAGTGATCTCAATACTAATGAAGGGTCATAAGGATCTCTTCTAGAAACAACAACTGCAGCTGACGCAAGCCCAAACTTCTCTTTTGATTCGACAAAATGGTGCGGGAAATGGTGTGAGTCAACCGTTTGTGAACCGTTAAGTTCCTCGCTTTCGCCTTCTTTGAACAAGAAGGAAAATGCTCTCCTCCTATTAAAACCGAAACTTGCATTTTATAAAGATGTTTCATCAAGGAGAATAGGGAGGCATATATACAAAGATTGTTTATTATACCTGAAATCAGAACTTGAAGCAGCGAAAATCGACATGAACTGATTCACTGAAATGCCAACTTGAAGATCCCACCATGGTACTAGGAACTCAAGTTTGTCCTTCTTGTTCTTACGTGCCTGCCATTGCACTATCCTTAGGTTGCTTGGTACTGTTAAACCTCCTCCTACAACAATTCAAAAGACAGAAAAAGCTCTAATCAATCAGACAACAAACAGAAACTCTAAATCTAAAACAAAAGGAAGATGTTTGAGGGAATGTGTGTACTTGAGCAAGGGAACCAATGATCAAAACCCCAAGCAAGAGGAGAAGCTGAATCAGCGTGGAAGTAAAGAACATTCCCAAACGGATCAATCCGAATAACAGCCGGATCAAAACCAGCATTTCTACAAACAAAAAAAATCATAATCATAAGACTCTGAATTGACTCTAGTGTTAGTGTGCTGATTTAATCTGTGTGACAGAGTAAGCCCTTACCCTAAATGATTAAGTTGTTTCCACAGAAGACTGAGGAAGATCTTCGGCTTCGTTGTTGGTCTCGCTTTCGGATCAATCACTGGGAACATCTGATCTACTTCTCTGCATCTTGAGTTCTTCAGGACAAACAAAAACAGTATAGCTTCTTTTGTCATTACAGAGATAAAACACTACTCCATTTTCACATCCTCAGGATTTGTAAGAAGCAAACACTTTATTTAAAGATCACATCTGAAAAAGAAAAGAATCCCCGATTCTAAATAAAGCAATTTTCGGTCTGGCTAATATATGATTGGGTCAAATTACCTCGTTCTGCTGAAGAATGTATGGAATGAAGGTGAAAGGAGGGCCATTTCTGTACGGAAAAGCATCGAAATCGCGACAGATCTTTGCGTAAGCTCTCGGGTAGCCCTGAGCTTCCTCGATAACCATGTCTTCCTCCGTTATACCATAATCGCCCAACATCTTCGTCACGAAGAGAGAACAAGATCAGCCTAAGAGAAACCAAAAAAAAAAAAAAGAAGCTTTTTGGGACTCTTGAGTTCTGTTTCGGGCAAGAAGAAGATAAACTCAAACAACGGTCGGATTTTCTGTGTTGTTTTACGACGACCAGTGCCTTTTTATTATTTCTATATAATAGCTGTAGGAGAAGAGAATTTAAAAAGAACAGCCGTGCCACGTAAGCATGAAAACAGCTTGTGGGACCATAACGGCTATATGCCACGTCGGACCCACGCTCCTCCTCTTCCTCCCTTCTTTAATGGAGAGTAGGTTGTTGAATGTTGATGAAATTTCTTGTGAAAAAGTTTATGTAATTGTTTCTTACCTGCGGATCTTTTTTGAATTTAAAACAAAAACGTGAATGAAAAGGAGTAGTGATTACAATTTTTTGTACAGGTGGATTTTAAATGTATTAAAATACCGAATAATTAGATGGAAAGGAAACTTTGTAGTTTATATTTGATTGGGCTTGTTTCGCCATGTTTGGTCTTTTGAGCCCAAATCGTATTGAGACGGTCCATTAAGGATCTAAACTTATCTAAATCCATGGCCTTATATATTAAAGAGAAGTCCTGAGAGATAATAATATCTCATACATCTCAATGTCGGAAAAAAAAAAGTTTGGTTAAAATTTCTAGGGTTTTAAGGAGGCATTTTCATTATGAGTCGGGATCAGTGTTTTAAAAGTTTTTTTTTTAATGCTACCGTGTTATATTGAGAGTGGTTTAAAAAAAAAAAAAATCCTACAACTGAAATTCAAAACTTTAGAGCCTACTACGAGATTTTGGTCCATAAATAATAACTAATCGTAAATTGAACATTAATCATGTAATATTTTGACTCATTGATCATGTCCATGTACGGTTCAAATGTCCGAACCACAACAATTATTTAATAATTTTGTTCTTAACTACGCATGACGTGGGTAACACCCAAAATAGATAAAACGTTCAAAATGGAATAGTAAACTTGTATATAGATAAGTTTTAAACAAATGACCAAAAAACTTATCGAGCCGCACGAACTCATCTAAGCTGGAGGAGAAAGCGGGCCACTACACACCTATTATCTTCACAACTCTGAACAATTCGTCAGTGTGTGTGATTATATTGTAGCATGCACTATATAGCTCACAATAGTGCTTCTTCTAACTCTGAGTGGGAGAGAAAATTAACTGTCTCACATTTCTGTGAACAATATCATAATGATCCCAACACTAATAAATCATGTTTCCATGAGTCATCTATATATATGAAACATTACACTTTTAACCTCTGTATCCGAGTAATTGTTCTCATTCTCTCTTGGTACAACTACATCCGACCAAACCGAAACCTCATTCTCTGCATGAGTTACAATCTCCGGGAAATTTTCTCTCAAAACTTTGAAATACCTTTTAATTTCATGTTTCCATATGAACCAAAGAATCCATAAAAAAAAAATTATTGTTGACTTTGATCCAGTTTTATTCGGATTCGTTAAAAGTAAGAAAGTCTAAATTCGAGTAAACCGACAGTATCGAAAAACAACTTCGTATCAAAGGGAATTTTGGATAGTGCCCACGTTTACAGCGCTGGATGACAAATAAAAAAAAAACGAGATTTATCTTCGGCTGCACAAAATAGGGCATTGGCATTGGGTACGAACCGGGTGGTATTGATAAGATATAGTGTTAGCCAGTGCTGGCCATGTGAGACGAATATATATAGTGTCACATGTGCGGTGTGCGGTGTACCATTTGTTTGTTACGTCTGTCTATATTCCACTTATTTAAATGAATACCACAATTATTTACGCAAGGAGACATTATGATATAAACAGATAAACTATAGTGGCATTTTCCTAAAATAAATAAAGCATATATTGACAAAAACAAATCGTTGTCGTGTCAGAACAAGTAAACGTAGCTATAACAATTGTAACAATGAAATAAATAGAATTTTTTTTTTTTAAATTACGAGAACAATTTTTTTATAAAAAAACTACAATGAGGTAATGATATAAATATTGTTTGGACGATTTAATTTTTCATATTTACCTATTATATGGCGTGAGAATTTTCTTGTAACATTATTTTCGTGTGTAAACGTCTAATTTATCAAATGAAAATTTAGACGGTTTAATTTTTATCATCTAATCGTCTGTGGAACTTAGAATTTTTCATGTATCATGTTAGTTATTTATGTGAAATTTTTTTATCGTATATTTCTATTCTCCAAATGTACAATATGGTAAACTTGGAATTTTATATTATTATTTGATGAGTTAAATATTAATGTATTTATTTGCAGAAATACTAACTTTAAAAAAAATACATTCAGTAATGTTAATTTTCACTCAAGAATAAAATCGAACATAATATATTTTTTTACACTATTTAATAGTAATAAGTCACATCATTGTTATTTACCTAATTTGTTGTTCATTGTTATCTTGATAATTCACTATAAATTGTATATTTTAGCAGGACCCATGGTTCATGACATGTGAAAAACAATGGGATTGTACTCCACTGATTCGACTTTTTCTGTCTATATAATAACGAAGCGAGTCTTTAAATCTTCACATAACACAAAAGACAAACTACACTCTTAATTCTTAACTCTTTAAGAAAGATAATGACAATAAGTTCAAAAAACCAATTTCTTCCCCTTTCTCTTCCGGTCATCGACTTCTCGAATCCAAACCTCAAACCGGAAACTCCCGAGTGGGACTCGGTGAGATCCCGAGTCCGAAAAGCCCTAGAAGAATACGGATGTTTCGAGGCCTTCTTCGATGGAGCTTCAGTGGAGCTACGGAAGGCACTGTTCGAAGCCTCGGAGGAAGTTTTTGATTTACCATTGGAGACCAAACTGAGTGCAAAGACAGAGAATCGTAACAATGGATACTCCGGTCAGATTCCGACTATGCCATTATTCGAAGGCATGGGCTTTGACGGTGTAGATAATCCTGAGGTTGTCAATGACTTGACTCACAAGGTTTGGCCTCAAGGCAACATCACCTTCAGGTTCCCCTCTTATATCATGTCCCTTGAATGAGCTTTTATCAGAATTTAACATTTATTTATGGAAATTTTGTTGAAATGATAAATGTAAATTGTTATATAAAGGATATAGAAGATGTATATATGTAGAGATTTTAGTAATAAATGTCAATGGAATAGGATATAATTGTTTATAAACTAAAGATTGATTCCAATTGTGTACTTGTAAAGTAATGTATAGATGATTAGCTTTAATAATTTAAAAATCGTCAAAACTGAAGTATCGATTATAAAGATACTAAGATTTGCGATATATTACAGCAAAACTGTTCTGGCGTTTGCGGAGAAGTTAATAGAACTAAACGTGAAGGTGAGGACAATGATCATGGAAAGTTTCGGGCTCGAGAAATACGTGGAGGAGCATCTTAACTCAGCGAAGAACCGCTTTCATTTATTTAAGTACAAAGGACTTGACGATGATACAGAAGAGAATGTAGGCATTGACCCTCACATCGATAGACATTTCCTCACCATTCTTTGCCAGAATGACGTAAAAGATGGCTTGGAGATCAGAACCAAAGACGGTGAAGAGTGGATCAAAGCTAAGCCATCTCAAGACTCTTCTTTCCTTGTTATGGCCGGAGCTTCTCTTCATGTAAAATCAAGTTTCCTTGAGTCTCAGGTTTCATCCTTTATAATCTTTAATTATGTGATATATATATATATATATATATATATTATAAAATGTGGGTTTTGCAGGTATTTTTGAATGGTGAGGTATTTCCTCCGCTTCACCATGTGGATATAACCGGAAAGAAAGATCGGTATGTGGCTGGACTGTTCTTGCGTCCTAAAGAAGGACTTATCATAAATGCGCCTGAGGAGATGGTCGATGATGAACATCCTCGTCTCTATAAGCCTTTTAATTTTGAGGATTTCTTTAAGTTTACCTACATAGACACCAAGAAGAGAGATCTATCTGCTCTCAAGACTTACTGTGCCCTTTAAAGATTCATGAATCATGATGCCTTGCGAATATATAAAACTATGTATCATTTGATCACTGGTTCAGTGTGCAGTTTTTTTATTTGCTCTCGATTTGGTTTGTTGTCACCTTTATTATAAGGACAAATATCAAAGATCTACACTTATGTAAAGTACATATGATTCTCCATTACTCCTCCATTGTCTCCTTCAATCTCATTTTTTTTTTTTTTTTAAACGATCTTTCTTTATTCATGTTTTTCGAATGGGACATCATTTGGAACTTACAACGAAATACATCGAAAGATGAGATAATATTAAACAGAAGATAGTTTTGTGTACGAAGGAAAAAAAAGATTGGAAACACTTAACGCTGGATGTAACTGAACCATGTGTAGAGGTGTGTTTCACTGTTTGAACTTGATAACATAGAAGCAACTTCTCGATGCGATCGATCCAAACCCAATAGTTTTGCCCTGATTTGAAGCTGTATTTCCTTGATAACAACTTGAGACGGTTTGGGAGAGCCCGAGTGAAGAATAGAATTACGCTCTTTCCATAAGAAATAAACCACAACTTGAAAAATAAGGTTGCAAATGGCCTTAAGTTTGCCATTTCTAGAAGAGGACCTAACCCATTCAAGAATATCATCGAAAGATAAATGAGGAGAGAGATCCTGGTGAGTAAAGAAGGAATTCCATACCTCTTGAGAATAAGAACATCCGAAGAGGAGATGTTGCTTTGTTTCTGGAACTGACCCACAAAGGAGACACTCAGAGGGAACGTTTAATCCCCAGCCTCTCAGCCTATCCCTTGTTGGTAATCTGTCTCTAACCGCCACCCAAAGCATGAAGGCATGCTTAGGAATTCTTATTTTACACCACACAGATTTGAACTAATTAACTCGAGGAGGAGGAGGATGCAAAGAGAACCATGTCTTTGTAGATGAAAAGATTCCAGGATGACTGTCCAATGAATTGCACCAAAGAAAGAAATCTTCCTCTTGAAACAAGCTGCCCGGAATATTTACAGGAAGACAATCTCGAAGCAATGTCAAAATTGGATGACTGCTGTGAGATATAAGCCAAGATCCCTCGTCACAAGCTTGAGGTACTGTTGCCAAGTTCGATATACCAGAGACTCTCGGTCCATTAGGTCCAGTAATATCAATCAAAGGCCCCAAATTACTCCAACACATGTACAATCTCATTTATTGTACATGTATTCTTCTCCTTAATTATAGTTCTCTAATTCTGTATATAAGCACATCATGTAATAATCTCTTATGAAATATACAATACGCATTTTCTATATGGTATCAGAGGAGGTTATGCTCATGAGTTTCGATAAGATCAAACTCTTCATTTTTCTTTTTCTTTTCTAAGCCAAGTGTTTATATATTTCAAGTTTATCATGGACTTCTAAATCATAGTCACGATCGGCTTTATTCCACAATTTTTTGTCATTTTTTTTTTAATCCAAGTGCTTTCATTTTATTGTTTTTTTAAAAGAATTTTCAATGAAATTTCTTCTGATTTTTCAACAAAACTCTTTCAAGCGAATGGAGTTTCTTTGCTTTTCTAACCTCTTACATGCCAATCGTGCTTCCTCTTCTTCAAAAAAAATATTGTCAATTATTCTTGTTTTATTTTCTTTATACATTTATTTTCTTTATACAAAAAAATTGCTTTTACCATTTTATTATTCTCTTCCATTTTTAAACAAAATTTCTTCTCGTCATCACCGGAGAAGTTCGCCATCACAACCGCCAAGAGATCTCTATTCCGCCAAACCACTAGCCCAATCCCAACCATCTCACGTTGTCACTAACACGAGATCTTCGATCTCCGTTGTGGCCCAACCTCCATGCATTTAGAACGTGAGAGAGAGAAAGAGAAAACCTGTAGCCGTTTTTAGCATTCTTTGTGAGAGTTCGGCTAGTCAGGTGGGGTAATATCCACACAGCGTGCAATCTTTGCAGTCTAAATGATTAGTGTCAAGGATACGCTGTATCTCTGATTATTGTCTCAATATTCTCTTTCTATAATTGGCTCTTCTAGAGTATTCTCCTGTACATGTATATAAGTGTATCTTCTGTCAATACTTAATCTCAAGAAAGTATTCTCACTTACATGGTATCAGAGCAGGTCTCGATACCCTAATTCCATCAATAAAAGTCATAAATTACCTTTTGCTCACTCTTCGATTTCTTCCTCACGACCTCTTGAGTATATATTTACAGATGTGTGGACTTCTCCTTTAATCTCAGTCGATGGTTACAAATATTATCTCATTCTGGTTTATCACTTTACGCGATACTCATGGATTTATCCTTTGAAAACCAAATCGCAGGTACGTGACACATTCATCCCATTCAAAGCTCTTGTGGAGAATCGGTTTAAGACGAGGATTGGTACCTTATACTCCGACAACGGTGGCGAGTTCATCGCCCTCAAGTCCTTCCTCGCCAATACAGGCATTACTCACTTCACCTCACCGCCACATACACCGGAGCACAATGGACTCTCTGAAAGAAAACATCGTCACATCGTCGAAACTGGACTCACACTTCTCACTCACGCTGGAATGGCACCATCATATTGGACATACGCGTTTGCGACAGCCGTATATTTAATCAATCGCCTTCCAACGCCGGTGATAAACATGGAATCGCCGTTTCAGAAGCTCTTTGGTGAGAATCCTAACTTCGACAAACTTCGAGTCTTTGGTTGCATGTGCTTTCCGTGGCTCCGACCGTATGCCAATCACAAGCTCGAGACCAGATCCACACCGTGTGTCTTCTTGGGTTATTCCCTCACTCAAAGCGCATATCTCTGTCTACAACCAACCTCTGGACGAATATATACATCTCGTCATGTTCAATTTGACGAGCAGACATTCCCCTTTCGATGCTCAAATCAACATCAACAGCAAGCGGCGTCATCATCGACAAACTCACAAAATCCACCTTTTGTGATTGTTCCTATTCCGGCGCAGGTCGCTGTACCCAATATCTGCCCACCGGAAGTTCTGCGATCCAGTCCTCCACAACCTGAGTCGTTGCTACCTGCAACCATCAATCGCGATGGTGGCTCTCTGCGAAATCCAGACACAGCACCCGCTACAAGAGAGAATCAATCTTCCCGGGCCAAAAATAATCCTTCCACTCAAGCCCAAATACCAGAAAACTCCAATCCAGGCCCAACAATAACTAATACCCATCACCAGGCCCAACTACTAAATCCCAACCCAACAAATCAACCCAATTCCCAATCCACAAATCCAACTACCATATCAGAAAACCAATCCAATCCCGATAATCACCCAATTTCCGTGAATCAAAATCCCATTCCCTCATCCTCCTCGACTCTGCAAATTGTCGACACCACCAATAACCGTCACCCCATGAGAACTCGTCTCAAAGCCAACATCCGAAAACCACAATCCAAATTAAACCTTTCTGTTGCTCTCTCAACCATCCTCCCACCAGAACCTACAACGATTAACCAGGCGCTCAAAGATGAGCGGTGGAGAAGTGCCATATCTCATGAAATGACGGCGTTTGCTCAAAATCAGACCTTTGACGTGGTCCCTCGACCATTAAATCACAATATTGTTGGATGCAGATGGCTCTTTAAACACAAATTCTTACCTAATGGCTCACTTGGCAGATGCAAAGCACGATTAGTCGCCAAAGGATATAATCAAGAATACGGCCGCGACTATACAGCCACGTTCAGCCCAGTAATCAAGTCCACTACGATTCGTCTGATTCTTGACATCGCGGTTTCACGGGCATGGCCGATTCATCAATTAGATGTCAACAACGCCTTCCTCCAAGGCACTTTGCAGGAAGAAGTCTACATGGAACAGCCTCCTGGGTTCGTTGATAAAGATAACCCGACTTATGTCTGTCGCCTCCGTAAAGCAATCTACGGTCTGAAACAGGCACCACACGCGTGGTACTTGGAGCTCAAAACGTACCTGCTCACTCTGGGCTTCAAAAATTCCCTCACAGACACCTCAATGTTTGTGCTCCAGCGAGGTAACGATCACATCTATCTCCTGGTATATGTAGATGATATTCTCATCACAGGAAGTAACACACCACTCATTCAAAAGATTCTAGCCCTACTAGCTGAGAGATTCTCGGTGAAGGATCCAGAGGATCTCAACTACTTTCTTGGTCTAGAAGCTCATCGAACAACAAAGGGACTTCATCTCTCTCAAAGGAAATACGTGGTTGATCTCCTACATAAATACAACATGAGCGATGCTAAACCAGTAACAACTCCAATGGCGTCCTCACCAAAGTTGTCTCTCACATCAGGAACCTCGCTCTCTGATGCAACAGAGTATCGACGACTTGTAGGCAGCCTCCACTACCTATCATTCACAAGGCCTGACATTACATTTGCGGTAAATCGACTTTCTCAATTTATGCATCGTCCGACGGAAGATCACTGGCAGGCAGCAAAACGAGTTCTTCGCTACTTGGCGGGAACAATGACTCATGGCATTTACTTTGCAGCCAACAACAACCCGCTCCAGCTTCACGCCTTTTCAGACGCAGATTGGGCTGGAGACTCGGACGACTACATCTCCACAAACGCACACATCATCTACCTAGGTAAAACTCCAATCTCCTGGTCGTCCAAGAAGCAGGCTAGTGTTGCGAGATCCTCTACGGAAGCAGAGTACAGATCCGTTGCAAATTGCTCCTCTGAAATACGGTGGATCTGCAATCTACTCACTGAGCTTGGAATTACACTTCCTGACACACCTGTCATCTACTGCGACAATTTGGGAGCCACATTCCTCTGCGCGAATCCGATATTTCACTCCAGGATGAAACATGTTGCATTGGACTATCACTTCATTCGTGGGCAGATTCAACAAGGGATTCTCAGAGTAGCTCATGTCAACACCAAAGATCAACTGGCTGATGCTCTAACCAAGCCATTACCTCGGGCGCGTTTCACTGAGCTACTTCCCAAGATTGGAGTCACCTCCGTCCCTCCATCTTGAGGGGGCCTGTCAAGGATACGCTGTATCTCTGATTATTGTCTCAATATTCTCTTTCTATAATTGGCTCTTCTAGAGTATTCTCCTGTACATGTATATAAGTGTATCTTCTGTCAATACTTAATCTCAAGAAAGTATTCTCACTTACATTAAGAACAAACCCATAACAAATCCTGTAAACTACTCCATTACGAATTGAAATTAAAATTGAAACTAAAATTGAAATTAAAATTCAAAAGCGTGAAATGTCCTTTCGTGAAAGCGTGAAGCGTGAAATGTGAGAGAGCTAGGGTCGGATGTGAGAGATCCTGGTCCGACACTGTTGAGTAATGCCATTTTAATCTCAACAAAACGGAAGAAGACTAATTAATGACAAGTTGGTTCTTGAGTAAAAGGGTTGTTGAAACAGTGGAGTTGTTATTGTTGACTTAAGCTATAATCTGGAGTGTAAGTGAGGCTAGTGTGAGTGGGTCGTAGGAGTTGAAAAACAGAGAGCAGTTGTTCTACTTCTCTATAAGTCTGTAAAGTGTCAAAGAAATTGATATATGTTTTTAAAATAAAAAAATTCACAAATAGAAACAGAGTTATCTTTTTTTGAAATTACAACATGGTAGCAGAGCTCTACTTGATCTCTGGAGCCGGTTCGAACAAGATGAAGGCCGAGGTCAAAGAAACCAAAACTATGATTCAAGAAACCAGAATGAACAACAGGGTGGTCAACGAAGATGGTGAAACAAAGAAGAAGAAGAAAGACGAACATGGTGAAGAGGAACACATGTTCACTGCAAGACAAGAAGACAAAGAATCAAGAGAAGAAAACAGGTGGCTCATTGACAGTGGGTGCACAAACCACATGACACCAAATGAAAAGATTTTTGTAAAAATCAACACAAACATCAACGTTCCAATACAAGTTGGAAGTGGGGCCGTGTTGATATCAAAAGGAAAAGGAGACATTGAAGTGATGACCAAGAAAGGCAAGAGAATCATAATAGATGTTTTTCTTGTGCCTAAACTTGGCAAAAATCTTCTAAGTATTCCTCAGATGATCACTAATGGGTATCAAATTACATTCAAAGAAAAAAGTTGTATCATTCACGATCGTGCAAGAAGAAAGATAGGTGAAGTACCTATGGTGAATAAGAGCTTTCACATCAATTGGTCTTTAAACGAAGAAATTGCAATGGTGGCTGATAGTTGCATAATTTAGCCCATTTTAGAAGTCATTTAAATTAGTATTTTGTGACTTTTTGCATTCATTTCATGGTTTTTGGTCTAGTTTGCATCCATTTTAGAGTTAGTGAGTTTTAGGTTAGTTCTTGCATGTGTTTGTGTGTTATGGAGTCTTTTAGGTACCCTTTGGAGCTTATGGAAGCATTGTGAAGCTTGGAGGAAGATCATGGGGCAAAAGGAACCAGTTTGGAGCAAGAGATATGCCCAAAAATCAAGGAAAATGTAAAGGCCATCCGAAGTTCTTTAAAGATCGACTCATATGAAGGGTTTACATTAGAATTTAGCTTTGGGTATCTTCATAAACGTCGTAGATAATTGAATTACCTTTCGTTTGGAGGTGGTTTCACGTCATTCGGAGCAGCCGTTCAAAAGATACGACAAATTTAGTGAACACATGTCCGTCTGGCACGCGAATGAACTACCTGAAGCTTGCAGCGGGGTAGTGCAGCGGTGGAAGGCCGGCCGCTGCGGGTTCACCCATCAAAAACACAGAGATTCACAGCGGGCCTGCAGCGGGCAAGAGGTGGCCGCTGTGGTTTCCTCCGGAGCAAAAATGCAGAGTCCGTCCGAGGGGAATGAAAGATCGTGTCAGAAGAAGACTTTCCAATTGGATTTAGCTTCGGGGCTCTTCATGAAAGTTATAGGAAATTGAGCTATATTTCCAATGGAAGTGGTTTCAACTCATTCTGACAAGCGTTTCAAGAGATACGACAACTTTAGCAAGCGCATGTCCGTCTGGTGCGCAAACGAAGCAAAACCGGAAACCCACATCGGTCAGCTGCATCGGGCAACTACAGGCCGCTGCAAACTCCGACCCACTTTGTTATTTAGGCCAAAAACCTCATTATTTGGGGGGATATCTCATCTTTAGCTTATGTAAACACGATTTTAGAGAGAGTTTAAGAGATTCTTGGTGTTTTTATGAAAGTTCTTGTTTGTTTTCATCTATCTATCTATTTCTAGTCATCTAACCATGAATCTAAACACCTCCTACATAGGATTTGTTGAGATTATCATGGTTTGTGAGTACTTTCTTTAGAACTTTGGGTATGGTAGATTAGATGTTTTCTTGCTAAATCATGAGGCTTAGGACTTAGTTTATGAAGAATCCTTACTTGTTAGGTATGATTAATACTAGATTAGCCTTGACAAGTTGATTTAGAACTTTGGGAATTTCACGCCCGGAAGGTGTTCGATGAAATTCCTCAACCAAACTTAGCAAGTGTTTTACATTCCTAGCTTATGGAAATGAATGTCTATGGTGTTTAATGACTATTTAGACTTGAGATTAATGATTGTTGATCATTTAATTGCAAATGGAAGTTTGTTCTCAATTAAGTGATTAACGAAGTGATTATTATCATAGAAGTGGATTAGTCTAAATTAGTGATCTAAAGCCTAAGGATTAACATTGTTTGAGTATCATGGTTTAGCTAGAGAATGTCCAAGTCGATTACCATTACCCGAAGTTTGTTTTCTTATTCTTGTTTAAATCGTTTTCGTTACGTTTTAGTTCAAAATGTTAGTCTTTTAATTACCTTTGTTATATGCTTGGTTATTTATTGTCTTGTCTTTAAATTAATTAGGATCATTAGAAAACCTTTATTTGATTAGCTTAGATTAAGAAGTGTCTTGTATTCTCTGTGTTGTTCTCGTGCCTCCTTGTGGATTCGATCCCTAAGTGCTACAATGACATACCATTAGATTGTGGTATTGTGCACAATGGGTTAATTGTGCGAACCGTAAAAAGTTCACTATCAGTGGCTAAAGATGAAAGTGCAAAACTATGGCACAAGAGGCTTGGACACAGAGGATATACAAACTTGAAGATTATGCAGTAAAAAATTATGGTTGCAGGCTTACCCAAGTTCAGCGTAAATCAAGAAGGGTGTGAGAGATGCATCCTCAGCAAGCACAGTCGTGATCCATTTCCAAGAGAATCAGAAACACGAGCAAAAGAAAAGTTGGAATTAATCCACAATGACTTATGTGGACCGATGCAGAACGCATCATTCAGTGGCAGCAGGTACTTACTTACATTCATTGATGATGCTACTAGGATGGTGTGGGTTTACTTTTTGAAGGTCAAGTTAGATGTTTTCAAAACTTTCAAAAAGTTCAAAAATCTGGTTAAAAATCAAAAACGGGTTTAGGGGTTGAATCGGGTCGTAAATGGGTTAATTTTGGTTTTCTTTGGTATTTAATTGGTTAACACTTTATCGGTATACAATAAACCGAGTCAAATCATGGTCTGTGTGGAAATAGGTTTCAAACTTTGATTTCGTGGAGAAATAAGTTTAGAACTTTGATTTCGTGGGAAAATAGGATTCGAACTTTCAAATGATGGGAAATAGCACTAGGCTCAAACTTTGGGAAGATCTGTTTTTCTTAGGGGTGTCAAAATGGGTCATGGGTCAAAAAAATTGACTATAATGGGTTGATGGGTCAAATGGGTCATGGGTCAAATGGGTCATGGGTCAAATGGGTCATGGGTCTAATGGGTGACCCGTTGGACCCATCATCATGACTTCATTATGACATCATCATGACTTCATTATGACATCATCATGACTTCATTATGTCATCATTATGACTTCATTATGACATCATCATGACTTCATTTCATTATGCATCATCATGACTTCATTATGACATCATAATAATATTACTACTATCATAACATCATTTTCCCGCCAAAAACGTTATTCTATTTTTTCCCACCAAAAACGCAAATTCACATTTTCACGCCAAAAAAGTGATTCCGTTTTTTCCGCCAAAAACGTGATTCTGCATATTCCCGCCACAAACGCGATTTCACATTTTCCCGCCAAAAACGCGGAATCGCGTTTTCCCGCCAAAAACGCGGATCGCTTTTTCCCGCCAAAAATGTGATTTCATATTTTCCCGCCAACAACGTGATTTCACATTTTCCCGCAAAAAACGCGATTTCAGATTTTCCCAACAAAAACGCGATTCCGTGTTTTCCATCCAAAAACGCGATTTTGCGTTTTTCCGCCAAAAACGCGATTCCGCGTTTTCCTGCTAAAAACACGATTTCACATTTTCCCGCCAAAAACGCGATATCACATTTTCCAGCCAAAAACGTGATTCCGCGTTTTCCCGCCAAAAACATGATTACACATTTTCCCGCCCAAACGCGATTTCACATTTTCTTGCCAAAAACGCGATTCCGCGTTTTCCCGCCAAAAACGCGATTCTGCGTTTTCCCGCCAAAAACGCGATTTCGCGTATTCCCGCCAAAAACTTGATTCCGCGTTTTCCCACCAAAACACAATTATGTATTAGCTTGCCAAAAACGTCATTCCTCGCCAAAACGTAATTTCACATTTTGCGTCAAATATATGGTTCGACGAATTAATGATCAATTCACAATAATTAAAAAAATTGTCTATTCATAATATAAGTAACACATAATATTATTCACCATTTTTTATTTTCTCATTTCAAAATTATTAATGATATTTATTTAAATAAATTTTTGTGATGGGTCATCCATTTAACCCATGACCTATGTAATTAGATTGGTCATGGATGACCCATGATCTATGACTAATGGGTCATGAGTCACCCATGACCAATTTACACTCAATGTGATCCATTTGATCCATTTTGACACATTTAGTTATTATATTGTTCTCCCCTATTTTTTTTCGTTCACACTGCCAGAATTCAATGAAACTTTTCAAGGATAATTTCAAATCCGTATATTCGAAAACAAGTTGTTTTTAGATTTTTACCTGATTCTTTGACACGGGATAACATTTGTAAACTACACAAACTTTTTTGAATTATTTTCGTTCCGTCCAAACTTTTGTCCTTCTTATTTTAGTACATACAATTACAAAAAAATAATAATAATTATTAGAAAACTATTTATAAACTAGGATATAACCCGCGTTAGTTATAGCGTGTGGTAATTTTTTTTAAAGAAATTGTTTGTAATTTAAGAAAAATTAACTTTATTTGAATTTTATAATATGTCTAACTCATGATTATAGATAGAGTTGTCAAACGAAATAATTTGTCTATTTAACCCGTTCTGCAGTGGACTAAAATATTATTCGGGCTAACCCGCAAAACCTATAATTTTGAAAACATAACTCTAATGTGCACCGTTTAATGACTCTAGTTTTGTGGTTAGTTCATGAACTCTTAAAAAAATCAATTTTTTGTGTCTAACTTTTTATAAAATTAGTAAAATATTTTTAACTTTTATTTTTATATATATTCAAATAAAATATAATAAATTATAGTAAAAAATATAGCAAGATTTCGAATAGAATTTTTCTTTGAATATATATGAATTGATTATTATTTAAAAATATATAATATTAAAAATAATTAATAAACTAAATAGTAAATAACCTCTTTAATGATAAATAAATACTCTCCATATTCTCATGAATAATTTTAAAAGACAGTTATATCATTTCCTATTTCAATTAAATTTTAATAGCATAATCTGTAATAACTTACAAAACAAAGTTCATTTTCAAAAATGTATTCTTAAATGATATTATAGAGATTATATTCAAAATTTTACTAAGGACATATTTAACATGATAAAAATAATTAAAAATATTTAAGTTCTACTTCATATATTTATGTGAATTTTTTTTATAAAAGTTTGTTTTGAATTGAGACTCTGTTCGATTGCTCCAATTAGAGATACTAAAATATATTTTTTTTTCCAACATTCTAAAAGATAACCTTGTAGTCGATATTTTTTTTAACATATTAAAAGATAAATTTCCATTCCAAGAAAATATGATAGATCTCCTAAATCTTTAATATCAAAAGTGTTTTAAAGATAATCTTTTGTTTCTATTATTTCATCATTATCACTTCATGTGATAATAATATCATCAACGTATATAAAAACTATTACAATACCTGACTCCCCTTGTAATGTGAAAAAGGAGTTATCTGGTGCTTTTTTCTTGAATCCATGTTCTTCAAGAGCTCCATTTAGTTTCATATACCACGCTTTAGGAGATTGCTTTAATTCATAAATTGCTTTATTTAGCTTGCAAACCTTGTCGGTTTTTAATCCTGGTGGAGGCAACACCATCCTCAAACCCTCCTTGAAGAAAAGCGTTCTTCACGTCCATCTGTTGCAACGAGTTCACATCAACTGATAGCAAATTCAAACCTGAACTTTAAAAGTGGTTTATATCTTTACGATTTGCAAAGAGATTTGAGATTCTAGGATTTAGATTTAGATAATTCTCGCAACGATAGTTGGTTAATTATAGCTTAGTGATTTGAGTTCAAGAACCGTGCATAGCCTGAATCCTGACTGATTGGTTATCTGCATTCTCTGATTTCCTGAGAAACACCATGTGCCTATATTCTCTTCATCGAATTTAATCAACTCTTTTATTGTTTATTGCCTTATGTTTCAACTGAATTGCTTAGCTTAATTCGAAACTAATTGATCTATTGTGTGATTTTCTTGAGTCTTTGTGGTTCGACCCCTACTATACTGCAGCTACAGCTTTAGTACTTTTAGGGTATTACTTTTGAGCTTATCACAATTTGGCGCCGTTGCCGGGGACTCTAAATTTGCCATTAGATTTTAGCTTAGAATTTCGACTAAGTTCGTCGGTATCGATCGATACCCAACTGGTGTCGGTCGATACTCGTCGTATTTTTTTAAATTTTTGTTACTTACGTGCTTTGACTTTTGTGTTTCAGGTGTATGCCTAATTGCGAAACTAGGAGAAACAAGAGCACACATCTAGTTAATATTTCTAACGAGGAACTAGCACTTTTGGAACGCACAAACAGGAAAGCAAAGACGCCAGCAGAGATGAACAACCCATTGGTTTTGATTCGTGATGAGGCTGGTACTTTCAGAGACCGAGAGGGCCAATTGTGCAATGAGAGGGGACAACGACTTGATGGAGATGGAAACATCATTGTCCCTCCAGCTGTTGTGAATGTTGGGAATGATGTGGTTGATCGTGGTAGAACAATTGGTGAGTACAACATGCCTGATCAATTCTATGCCAATCGATCAGCGATTCGCCCTCTTGCTTTTCAGAGGAATGACTTTGAGCTGAAACATGCATACTTCACCCTTGTGGGTCAGCATCCTTTTCATGGTCTTCCTCATGAGCACCCCATGGATCATATTGAGAGGTTCGAGGACTTGGTCACTAGCATCAAATACAATGGAGTGTCCAACGATTACCTCCTCTATAAGCTCTTCCCATACTCTCTTGGTGGGGATGCAACTTATTGGCTTAAGAAGTTGCCTCCTGGATCACTGACTACTTGGGAGGAGACTAAGAATGCCTTCCTCAATAATTTTTATGATGATGCGATATCCGAAGAGCTTAAGAATAAGATCTCTCAATTTTCTCAAGGAGCGACTGAGGCATTTAAGGCTGCTTGGATCAGATTCAGATCATATCAGAGAGATTGTCCATATCACGGGTTCACTAAGGTTCAGTTGCTGGGTATCTTCTTCAGAGGGATTGATTGGAGGTATCATTTGGCTTTGGATGCTGCGAGTAATGGGAATTTCTCGCAGCATCCAACACCAGGTATCCAGACGATGCTTATGTGCTTATTGAGAACTTGGCGTCTAGCAATAGCACCAAGAATGCAGACTTTGAGCGGAAGAAGCAAGCTAGGAATTTGAATGGATCGCAGATTGCTGAGGTTTAAGCTAAGCTGGATTCAGTGCACAATCTTCTGATGGGAAAGACGAAGAAGGCTGTTTATTTTGCTGATGAGGATGAAGTGGAAGATGTTAACTACATTAGTGGTGCTGGTTTTCAAAGTCAGAGATATCAATACTAGCAAAACAACAACCGAAACTTCACCAACAATTACCAGCCTATTCCTCCCAAATCTCCAGAGAACAAAGTTGAATCCATGCTTGAACAGATTCTTGAGGGACAGCAGAAGATGACAGTGGACTTCAATGGGAAGATGGATGCTATGTACACAGACTTAAATGGAAAGATTGAAGCTCTTAGCATTCATCAGAAGAGGCTGGAAACTCAGGTCGCTCAAACTGCAGCAGCTGTGAAGAGGCAAGAAGGTTTTCTTCCAGGGAAAACAATGAATCCAAGGGAATACGTCAATGCAATCACCTTAAGAAGTGATAAAGAGGCTGATCCAGGAGTGAAAATTGGCCTAACTGCAAAGAATCTTGTCGATCTTGCTGAAGATGACGACGATGAGGCTCCCGAAATCGCCCCAGTATCGATCGATACCACCCAGCATCGGTCGATACCCGTCCAAGGATATGCCAAAGACGTTTTGAAACAACAAGCATCGACCGACACCAGCCAGTGTCGATCGACACCAGTGCAGATACTTTCACGGGACATCTCAAGCCCTCGTGTGTCGATCGATACCCACCCTGTATCGATCGACACTAACCCTGCAGTCGAGAAGACACCTGATGTGATGCCAGAGAGGGTCTACAAACCTAAGGTACCATACCCTCGACCACCTAGACATCTCATGAACCCTATTACTGCGGAGAAGTTGCTCACTTTTGAGAAGATGGTCAGGAGGATTCTCCACACTATATCTTCTGAAGAAGCTTTTGAAAACCGTCCTTTCGAGTGTTACTTCCGAAATTGCAGAGAAACTGAGGAAGAGATCAAGGAACTCTTTATCAAAGCTAGAAGTACACCACCTCCGATGAAACAGCTGATTAAGAGGGAAGACCCAGAAATATTCTCAGTTCCATGCTCTATCTATGGAGTTAAATTCAAAGACTCTATCGTTGACTCGGGGGCTAGCGTCAATGTCATGTCAAGGGAAATTGCAGAGAGATTGGAAGCTGATATTCGATCTCCCAAGACATCTCTCACATTCGCGAACTGTTCCACCTCACTTCCATACGGTACAATCCCTGATTTGATGGTTGAAGTAGGAGATTGTCTGGTTCCTACTGATTTTCAGGTTGTGGAGATGAGTGCAAAATCTAGTACGCAGTTGATTCTTGGAAGACTGTTTATGGCTACGGTTGGTGCCATTATGGACACACCCAACAAGAGAATCTCGTTCTCATACATTGACAAGGGGGTGTACTACAAAGCCATTCCTACTAGAGGAGCTACCACGCATGTCTCTTGCATCGTTGTTGTCATAGGAGAGACGTTGGTAGCTGATCCTTTGGAAGAACCTTCTGACGAACTGTCATGGACATTCTAGATAGTCCTTCTGTCATCACCAAGAAAGACATCAAAACAGCTAAGGCAAAGAAGAAGGTAAAGAGCAAAGGAGTCAAGGGTGCAGCCTATATGACTTTAACACCTCAGAAGTGTGATGGAGACTCGATTGAGTACAAGGTGAAGTGCAAAGGAACCTCAAAACCATTCTCCAAGGCTAGAGTCATTCTTACTCCGGAGCTGAAAGAGAAAGGAAAAGAGGTTATATAGAGCATGTTGAGTAGAACTCTGAGTCTGCAAGTGTCTAGTTGTAGAACTTGCATGAGAGTGAGTTCTCAACCTCGCTCTGACTAATCACCTGAGCAAAGTCAAGCTCGTGACGTTAATGACGATGAGAAGAAGTTATTGTGTCGGCCTAAGCCTGGTATCGCTCAATACCAGTGCTGTGTGTCGGTCGACACCCCTACCCCAATTCGGTAACTTCTCTGATTTTCACGTTTCAACTCGACTGTTATGTTTCTTTTACTGACACTAGACTAGAGAACACTGGGGACAGTGTTGTTCAAGTCTGGGGGAGGTAGTCGCTGACATTGTGTTTGTTTTTCTTAGAGTCAATCGTTCTTGAGTCAAAATTTGTTTTATTGAGTCAAAACCTATTGGAGATTATGATCTTGTTCTTGAATGTATTGTTCTGACTTTGCTTCTAAGTGACCATTGTTACAAAATCAGTTACAGATCGACTAATGAAAAATCCAAAGGCTGACCAATTAACTAGAAGACACACATGTTTCTAGCAGAGTTCTTTTAAAGCCTGAGCCAAATTTTTGCACTTCATCGACGTGGTTAGTATTCATAGAGCTTGATTCCTCATTCATATCTTACAAAGGAACCCATGTGTTTAAAAGTAATAGTATCTCTCTCCCCTTCTGTTAATTAATAAATAAGTGCATGAAAAGATGAGATGATTTTCTCCTAAGTAAAGGGTTAGAAATGTTTCGAACGATCCCATTATTCTACTTGGTGAGGAATGATCACACAAAGGTTGGATGCGAGGCTAGGATTTTCCTATGATGCCATTATTCGCCTACACCCTTTGATACATCGAGAGGAAAGAACCGGGGATTCGGTGGCAAACACCATCAATACTCACGTCTCATACCTTGATGTGTATGTGCGAATCTAAAAGAGAAAAAAAAAATATGATAAGAAATAAGTCTGGGGGAGAGCAAAAGTGATACAAAAAGTGTAAAATTGGGTGGTTCCTTGTCATGATATTGTATGGGAAAGAATCTAGAAGGTTCTTGGTATTAATCACAGCGATGAAACTGGCGATGATGGGTTTAATTGAATGAAGCTGCAAAATATTGTGTGTAGTCTGGGGAAGCTGCGAATGCCTAAGGAGAAGTACATGGTGGTTAGTCTTGGAACTGGTTAGGTGACATTTGGGTGTTTGGGAAAAGGGTCATTGCAATGTTTCATAAACAGGTGAGTCTCCGTGTTTTCAAACCTCTTTCTCTGGTTTAGTCTTCTATTTGTTTGAGGGCAAACAAAGGCTAAGTCTGGGGGAGTTGATATATCATGATTTTTACCCCGTTTAAGCCATGATATAAGTCCGTTTTATAGAGTCTTTCTACTATTTTGTAGTGTTTTAGAGTCTTTTACAGGTTTTAGCACGTTTGGAGCATAATTAGAGATATTGAAGCTTTCTGGAGCATTTTGGAGCAAAGCAGAAATTCGTGTAGCTGAGTACCCGATTTGAAGCCTCAGTATCGATCGATACTGACTAGTATCGGTCGATACTCACTGAAGCAGACACGAGTCGCGACTTTAAATGAAGAGTTGAAGAATTGCAAAATTGCCCTGAAGACTTTATTATTTACAATTTAGCCCAAAACGTGTTTAAGGATTATACTTAGGTTTTTCAGCCATTTTTGTTAGCTAAGCTTTATTTTATTCTTGATACTTTCAGAGAGATTTGTTTTAGGGCTTTTAGGGAGACAACTCTGAACCTCTTTGTTTCTGATTGATTTCTTCTATGCAATTCTATTCATCTATGATTTTTGTTCCATTAATCATGTCTGAGTAGATCCACTTTAGGTTTAGGGTTTTTTCATAAAGGATTTCATTGAGTGATAGTAATTGATTGGTTAGGATTCAAAATATGAATTAGTTTTTCACCTTAGGTTGTTCTCAAAGCTAATTCTAGGTTGCAAATCTGGAACTTATATCTTAGGTTAATCGATTAGGCACGACAGTGCAATTGATAATCTGACAGAACTTAGGGTGAGCAAAATAGCTATCCGCAAAGAGATTTGGTTTAGTTGTTTTGTGAACATATCAAACCTGAACTTTAAAGTTGGTTTATATCTTTAGGATTTGCAAAGAGATTTGGGATTATGGGATTTAGATTTAGATAATTCTCGCAACGACAATTGGTTAATTATAGCTTAGTGATTTGAGTTCAAGAACCGTGCATAACCTGAATCCTGACTGATTGGTTATGTGCATTCTCTGATTTCCTGAGAAACACCATGGGCCTATATTCTCTTCATCGAATTTAATCAACTCTTTTATTGTTTATTGCTTTCTGTTTCAACTGAATTGCTTAACTTAATTCGAAACTAATTGATATATTGTGTGATTTTCTTGAGTCTTTGTGGTTCGACCCCTACTATACTGCAGCTACAGCTTTAGTACTTTTAGGGTATTGCTTTTGAGCTTATCACTAGCGACGAGCTAAGAATCGCAAAATGCTTGTATGTGTTTTGCTCCAACTGCCTTGGCCAACCGCAGTCCGGCTAGAAGTGCCTGGTACTCGGCCTCGTTGTTTGATGCTTGAAATTCTAGCCAAAATGATTGCTCCAGGATTTTGCCTTTCGGTGATTGGAGGCGTATACCGACTCCTGAACCTTGGTGTGATGATGAGCCATCGACGTGAAGGAGCCAGTTTTCTGCACCTGGGAGCTCGGTGACTGTTAGCTCGTATGGTAACTCGATAAGGAAATCGGCCAGGACTTGAGACTTGATGGTGGTTCTGCTTTTGAATTCAATGTCATATTCGCTTAGCTCGATTGCCCATTTGGCGAGTCTGCCGGACTGGGTTAGGCTGTGCAAAATTGTTCCTTGAGGTTGATTGGTAAGAACTGAGATTGAATGAGACTGGAAGTAAGGACGTAGTTTCCGAGCCAAGATGATGACAACAAGTGCGAGTTTCTCAAGTGTGGGGTATCTTGTTTCGGCATCGTCTAGAGACTTGCTGATATAGAATATGGGTTTTTGTTCGCCTCAATCTTCCCGAACTAGGACTCCGCTTACGGCTGATGTCGAGATCGCGATGTAAAGGTAGAGAGTTTCTCCATCTTCGGGTTTTACTAGGACGGGTGGAGTTGATAAATACTCCTTGAGTTGTTTGAATGCTTCTTCACATTTATCGTCCCATTCGAGGTCTTTCTTACCGCAGAGTAATTGGTAGAACGGTAGGCACTTGTCCGTAGATTGGGAGATGAATCTGTTGAGTGGCAATTCGACCTGTCAATTTTTGGACTTCTCGTTTCGTTGTTGGCGATGGGAGATCAAGGATTACCGAGATCTGTTTAGGATTAGCTTCGATTCCTCTTTGAGTAACGATGTAGCCGAGGAACTCGCCATGTGGGACTCCAAATGTACACTTAGCGGGGTTGAGTTTCATGCCGTAGTGATTAAGTATGTCGAAACAGGTGTTGAGATGTCTGACGTGATCTTTGGCGATAAGAGGTTTCACCAGCATATCATCGATATAGACTTCCATCGTCCGGCTGAGCTGACTTGCCAACATGCGGTTGACGAGCCTTTGATAGGTTGCTCTAGCATTTTTCAGGCCGAACGGCATGACTTTGTAGCAATAGATACCTCGATTTGTGATAAAAGATGTCTTCTCGCGATTGGCGGGATGCATGAGTATCTGGTTATAACCAGAGAAGGCGTCCATAAAAGAGAGGAGCTCGTTGCCCACGGTTGCCTTGACCAGTATGTCAATATGCGGGAGTGGGAAACTCTCCTTCGGGCATGCTTTGTTGAGGTCGGTGAAATTGACGCACACTCTCCACTTGCCATTCTTCTTCTTGACAACGACGGGGTTAGCCAGTCAATCTGGGTATGACCTCGGTGATCGATCCTGCTCCGAGTAATCGTTCGACCTCGTCGTTCACTGCTTGAGCCTTCTCTGGGCCAAACTTTCGTCTTTTCTGTTTTATTGGCTTGAAGGTTGGGTCGATAGTGAGTTCATGACATGTGATTTTTGGATTGATTTCGGGCATGTCTTCGATGAACCAGGCGAAGGTTAAAACTTTTTTCTTGAGGAAACGAATGAGGTCGCTTTTGATATGTTGATCCAGTTCGGCTCCGATACCAACGCATCTCTCGGGATTGAGGTCGTCGATGTTGATTTGTATGACCGACTCTCGCTTTGGTAAGTCGGGATCATTTTTCTTGTTTAGCAGGTTGGTTGGAGTTGTGTGCGAACTGATCATGCAGGTGCGAGGCGCTGTCCATAGTTTTCATTCTTTAATGGCGCATAAACGAGACATCGATTGGTTCCCTTTGAGAGTGAAGACTCCGTACGGCGTTGGGAACTTGACGCATTGGTGGTAAGTTGAGATGACGGCCTTCATTGCGAATAACCACGGTGTTCCAAGTATGACGTTGTAGATCGTTGGTTTGTTCAGAACCAAGAATTTCATTACTTTTATTGTTCCGCCGACGTAGATCGGTATCTAGATTGTTCCCGCGGTCATGGTTTGTTCTCATGTGAATCCAGTCAGAGATTCGACGTACAGCTTGATTTCTGAGTCCGGGATGTCCGTGTCTTTTAAGGTTTGTCTGAAGATGATGTTGACCGAGCTGCCAGTGTCAACTAAGATTCTTTCGACGGTAACATCACAGATGAGTAGCTCGACGACCAGCGGGTCGTTGTGAGGCATGTGGAGTCCAACCGTGTCGGCTTCTGTGAAGGTAATGGGCACGCCACCTTTGGAAACTCGGGTGTTTTGTTGTGCCGCAATTGCTTCGCGACTGTGTTCCTTGATTGCCCGAACCGAGTAATTGCAAGGCTCGATTGCTCCCATGATCATGTGGACCCTCTTTCGGGCTTTTGGGATCGTGTGATCTTCGGGTTGGTCCTCACGATCTCGCTTTGGTAGCTCGGTACCGGCGGAGTGCTTAGCTCGTTTGGGTTTATTATCCGTGATCTGCTTCTTGTTATTGTTGTGGCGGAATCTGTTGTTAGGTCGGGGAATGCTCTGAGGTGAGATCTCCCCGTTTCTGAAGCTCTTAAGTAGCAGATCCTTGAGGTGTCGGCATTCCTCGGTACTATGACTTTTCCTTTTGTGAAATTCGCAGTACGGTTCAGGATTACTCGTGGACTCTGCTGGATCATCTGTTGGTTCTTTCGGCTTGACCCATGTATTCCAGGGTTGTTGTGGAGGGATGGCGGTTACTTGGTGTATTGTAGGTCGCCGTTCAAATTGAGATCGCAACTCGCGGGCTTCTTCCCTGGGTTTTTCTTTAGGTAAGGGCTGTCTCAAGAGAACGTATTGCTTGTCTTTAGCGGCATGCTCCTCTCCTCCTGAATATACGTGTGCGACTTGTGCAGGGCATCTTCTAGGGTTGGGGGTCGGTTGCGGTGAATTTCCTTGTGAAAGGCCGACTGATACCATGTTGCTTTGTAGAGAGCTTCGATCGCTGCATCATCATCAATGATGTAGTGGGCTACTACCGACTTGAATCGATCCATGAAGTCTCTTAATGGCTCAGTTGGTCCTTGCTCGAGGGCCCACAATTCGGCGTTCTTGGTCTTCTTCTTGATGAACATGGTGAAGAGTTTGAGGAACTTAGTTGTGAGCTCGGTGTAGTTGTTGATCGAGTCTGCTTCGAGTTGCGAGAACCAATCGAGCGCGGTCCCGCCGAGGTTTTCGNATAAATTCGTCTTCCTTCAAAAACGACCTTGTAAGATTAGTTGCTTAACTATCTCATTTTTTTTGCTTCCTCTATTGATTTCTCTACGAAATTCATGTAACACAGACATGTTTATTCTGTTTGCTGCTCGTTAATAAAGCTTTTACCCAATATAAATAAATAAAAACGTCTTGGTCGAGGAATTAATAGATGATGAACATCCTCCTCTCGATAAGCCTTTTGATTAGGAGGCTTACTTGAAATTCACCTACACAAATACCAAGGGGATAGATATACCTAATTCTCAAGACTTACTGACTTACTATGCCCCTTAAGCATTTCTGATGCCTTGCGAATGATACTTGTTTCTTGTTATTTTTGTAAGGCTTATCCATTTTTGATGGAACATTAATTAATGTATCCTCTTTCAATTTAATTTAATCGAAATTAAAATATATACTATATATGTAGCATTCGATCACCGTGCACTTGTTGATTTGCTCTCTAGTTGGTTTTGTTGTTATCCTCTTTACTTTGCCTTGCTGACTCTTGAGCTACAAAATATTTATTATCATAAAATTGACTCAAGTCTATGGTTCCGACCGCTAATATGTAATACTAAATTTGAGGTGTACTAGATGTTAATTTAATGCAGTCAGAAGAAATTTTATACTGTAAAAATTGACGAGAATATATAGTTTATTGGTGTGTGCTAATATTTTTCATTATGTCACTTTTCGAATTCAACCTTATATATTACATGATGTTGAAAAAAAACAAAATTTGATGTAAAAAGTTACCAAAAAAATGTAGAGTTATATGGTGAATTTGTTGTAAAATTATAATTTAGTGTTTTGTCAAAATTACTAATTGGTAGCATTTTGGTTGCAGTAAAAAAAAATCTTTTTTTCAGTTCTACCCGAACACTTACCCCTTTGAGAAGTTTCAAGGTTACTTCACTTTATTAATTTTGGAATACAAAAAGACTCAGGCGAGGATGGTTTAGAAAATGAGAAAATACTATCTTACATATTTAATTTTGGTTTGGTTAGGTTATTTTGTTAAAAAATAATAGATTAATGGTTAACCATTGAACCCCATTAACCCATTATAATTCAACCCATTTCAATCCAATTCATTTAATTCATTAACTCATTAACCCATTTGATTCAATCTATTTGATCTATTAAGGCTAATGGATTGGATTGGATCAACCCATAAATTTCAACTCATTTTGATATATACATACTCTTTCTGCTTCACACAATAATATATGTTTAAGATTTTTTCATACATATTAAAAAAATATAAAAAAACTTTATTATACCCCTAAAAAATAAATTGATTATTGGTATCTTTCATTAGACTTGAGATTATATTAGATATTTAATATCAAAATTTACAGTGAAAATCTAAAATAATATTTAATTATAAACAAGAAAATAATTATTAAACGACATTTAATCTAAAACGGAAGAATTATATGGATCCAGGATCCCAATAACCGTATGTGACTTTTAAACTAATTAGAATGTCTTGACTCAACATTCAAGAAACAAAGTAGTGTATGTATATAGTTGTCTTTCTGAAGATAATCATGCAAACCATAACTTGAAATTCTGTTGCAGAATAGTACTATAACATATATTTATATAACATGAATAGGAAAAATGTTCTAAAGGATCTTGATCAAGTTTAAAGGTTAAATTAATTAACCAGCTTCTTGCTTCTTATTCAAGTCATCATCACTCGTCTACTCCTCTAGGCTGCAGCCCAAAACCTGTAGCATCCGATCTTTTCATAATCCTCAACCTCTTGCATGACTCTATGAACATTCTGCAAAATCAAAGTATTTCCAAACCCATATAAATATAAACTGTGACATATATAAGTTTATAATTATGAGATATAATCTAAGTCAAAAGATATGAACATACCCCCAAGGTACATCTCCGGCGAGCATCCAATCTCCATCTTTGTCTTCGTATATGGTAACGTATTCGCAGTTATCACCATCTTTCAAGGCCACTCCTGAAACATATATGTAAACATTAATTGTGTGTTTGATTATATGCGAAAAATAGAAAAGTCTAACAAAAAAGAAATGAATAGTAAATCTCTAGTTTTTTACAAAGTTTTCAGATAATATGAAACGGTTTTCGAGCTAAACCAGCCAGATCATCAAAAGCCGAAACTCATCATCAGAGTTTTCTAGGACAAATCTTAAACCACCTTAATCTAAAATTCCCGTGATGATAATGAAAGATCTCAACAGTCCTACTAAGTATATAACATCGCTAACACAGCATTATTAATTAACCTAGACGTAATAGTTCCGTTCCCACATGTGCTCCTTGTTAATTATGTCTTGCATTACGTAGAAAACACAACAACTCTTAATCCCATCTCTCGTACAATCAATTACTTTTTTCTTTCACATGATCTAACCACTCTACTTTTAACCGAAAAAATGAAAAGAAAATTAATTTACTAACCGATGCCACGGAAACCGAAGAGCTTATCGAGAGCAAGGGCTAAATCATCGTAACCTTGGCTTGAACCAAGATCCATCTTCCTCAAGTAAGGCACACCATCCATGCTCACTTTCACATACCCTAATCCCACTTTCGTCGTCGAAGTCTCCTTACAGCTGTTTTTCTTCCGGTAAGAGCAAACCGGCGGCCACCCCACCACCTGACTTTTCGCCGCCGGCGAATCATTAACCTTCTCCACGTCACCACATGATGAAACGACGCCGCTTTCACATTGATCATTATTACTACCAGAAGACGTCATGATCATCTCCGTGAAAGCTCTCTTCTTTATCATCTTCTCCGCCACGTCTCTCCCCGGAAGACCCAATCTCAGCTCCGTTATCTCAAGCTCGAGTCCATCTTTCTCCATTTCTTAACTTTTTTCTTTATTATTCGATATAAATATGAAATATGATAACTTTCTTCTCACACACACACTTCTCTTATTGTAGCAAGCAATGGTACTACCGCGTCGTGCTTTTTATACGTTGCTTCGTTTGGTCCACACGATAAAGCGATGAAAACCAATCAGTGATCGACACGTGGAGTCGTTTGATATCTAAAGTCTTCTTCTTTCAGTTTGTGTGGGGAGACAAAGTGGGGGCAAAGACAGGTCAACTGAGGATGCGGTGGTCGGTCACATGAGAGACATAAGTTTGGTGCTGTTCTTTAATTTTCTACGAAATTAATAAAGACCGGCATTACAAGGTGGTTACGGGAACAGATCCTACGGTTGTAAAGTTTTCTTGTGATTTTTCTCTGACCGTTGGATTATTAGAATCCGAATCTCTTTCTCCTAACATCCCATGTGTTTTCCTTTTGTAAAGATTCTTGTTCTAACTAGTAAATCAGAACTATAGTATACTTTTTTCTAATAAGTTAATGCTATTTCGTTATTTAATTGTGTGAATAAATATAAAAGTTTAGTCTATTTGTTTCGCATTTCTATTAAGAGCATATTGAATATTACATCAAATCCTACCATTTTGGGACATGTTCGTTATCTCTCTTTGCTTCCTTTTTTTTTTTTTAATTAGTCATTAGCAACATTTAGCTTAATAATAAGATATTTCAGCAATGATTTTGATTGGTCACTGCATTAATGTCACATGGAGAGAGTATACACCAGATATATACTTGTATATATGGATCGGTACCAAATCATCTAGTACGAGTTTAATTCTGGATTAGAAAAAAAAAGTAGTAACTAAAGTAAAATTGTATCTAATAACCGATTGATTTAGTATGTTTATTTTTTGGGTTCAGGTTCGAATTTTTTTAATCAACTATATCCTTATTAAAATAAAATTCATAGCTTTTAACTTGTGGTTTGATTTTTCCTTTTTCGTTTTGGTTTATACTTGGATTCGAATTTTTAGATACTCAAATCAAATTTGAAATTGGTTCGACTTTTAATTCAATCAGATCGATTTGGTTTATACAGATTTAAGAAACCTATTGTGATTCTAATTTGCAGTCTGAACGTAAATAATAGCCAGTTGCAATAGCTATATCTCAGTTTCGACTACTAAGACGATAACAATGTATTACAGTATTATCAAGTTAGGGTTCTTCATGTAATCTACGCGCGCATCTCCAAAGATAGTGTCGAACCAATGACTTCGAGCGGAGTAAACTAGTTTCGGATAGGTTCAAACTCATTTAGAGACCCGCATTGTTGGGTTGTTGTTAACTAGCTTTAGTTCATCATACCAATAAAACACAAGAAGTAATGATGGGCTTTAGAAATGTAGGAACACAAGAATAGAAAAGAAGATCGACCGTGAGTATGTGTGTGAGTGTGTGTGGGTTCACTCTTGTCTACAAACTTTGATTGATTGATGAACAGCAACAGGTTGGGCCACGTGAAATTATATGAAAAACAACCACATAAAGAGAAAGATGAGTCAATATTCCCATATCTCTAGTTTAATTTTAACGTTTCCAATGACTAACAAGCGACATATTTTAGCACCAAGTTTTTTCTTATAAATTTAACATCGGGTATGGTTTCACCGAAGTGGCTAACTAATTTTGAGGATGAACATATCTCTTGATTCTTGGTAAGGAATTTTCCGCAAGTCCACCACATGTCAAGCACCCGAGTCAAAGTCCAAGTGACCAAGTAGTCCACATGCAATTTGCACATAGTAGAATCGAACCTGAGACTATATATATATTGCGAATTTACGCCACCCTAGACGAAATTATATTGCGCAACGCGGGTTTATAACACCAAATTTAAAAGATGACAATTGTGCGTTTAAGATGTAAAACCAAACAATGCTCATACTCAAGGCCTTAAAAATGGTATTTACACATATTAAACTAAGTTGGTACAGCTTGAACAATGTCTGGTTTTACATCTCAAATGGACAAATGTCATATTCTAAAAATTATCTAAACAAAAATTATTTGAACCAAACAATTTCATCTAAAACCCATTTTTTGTGTTAACCTTATTATATATAGATCTTTAGTTCATAGTTTCTCTATGCATAGTAGTACCAGTCTTTGATAATATTTGTAACAGGATTACAATGCATACACCATACCTAGCTATTGATGATCATACAAAGAATTTTATACTCAGATTCAGATTCAGATTCAGTAACACTAAAACAATATATTTCTAACCGATTGAGCTAATAAGTGTACTTATATGGTCATATATCACATTAAAAATCAGAGTGCTTCAACCATTTAAAGCCTCGATTTACCTATAGCATACGATGTTTGTGTGTTTTTTTCCTCATGAAAAATGAGTAGGAAAAATGTCATTCAACTTGGAAACTCCGCCGTTTGCTGTTTGGAATAATGCCATTCAACTTGGAAATTTCAGGTCTAATGCTTTTATATAAATAGAATTTTTTAAAATGTCTAATATAAATTTCATGTGCTTCTATACTCGAGTTTTGATCGGAAAACTTTTATAGTGATTGTGACCTGTCTCGTGTTTCTTATACGTTAGGTCGTTATCCACGATCCGATCTTGCTTATGTTTTCGGTTACTTAATCAAATATTATAAGTCTCAAGAGTCATAATTATGTTCTGAATCCCTTATACATTCACAATACGTACGTATCTTCCAAAAAAAATCAAAGGGAGGTATGATATTGATTAAATGGACGACCAAATATAAATTAAATTACAAGTATGTTTTATTGTTCCCACGTCGATAAGCAGCGTAATATCATCAGTTATGTAACCGCAAACGTTTTTTTATATTATATCATCTCATATAAAGCACACAAGATATAGATTACATGTGTCCAGTCAGAATCAGGAGAATATTTGGTTGGGAAGCATGAAGGGAAATTAAAAACCAATCTTTATTCGGTTTTATCAGCTGTTTTAAAGCAAGAGCTTAGAACTATCAGTAAGCTGTACCGAATTAATATAAGTTTTAAAACAAAGTTATAGTACAAAAAATAGGTTTTCTGTTAGCAAAAAAAAGAGAGAAGGTTTTTCATGAAAATAGTTCTAATTGAAAAAAGTAGAACTATGAATATATATTTGTTATTTAACAAAGAAATATTTATCATTTTCAATGAAAAGTAAAACATTAATGACTTATTATTCTTCTCTAAACAATTTAAAATGATCGATTAAGTAACCTTTAACAAATATAAAATATTGTCCGACAAATGGGCAACAAGCTATGAAAGGAAAGCACGAGTGTTTAGCGGACGCATTAGTCTCTGTAATCGAGCAATTTTTTAATTTATACGGATAGTCGTCGGATACTAAGATATATTTTCATGCATATTAGTATCTTAGTAAAGCATATTTAAACAGAAAAATACAAATAAAATGTGAACAGCGGACGATACAGAAAATGAAGTACGCCACTACAAAAAAATATGTTAAATTCTTACGGAAATATCGGTGAAAAATTGGTACGAAAAAAATAGTGGAACATCGATCGCTACAAATTCAAAAAATATTCGATCGCTAAAATGGTCAGAAATATTGGTCGGAAATTTCCTTAAGATTTCCGACCACTTTTATTTCCAACGCATTTCCCACCAATTCAATAACACAATTAAAACAAATATATATATATATAATTATAAATAACGTAAATGAAAAGTAATAAACAAAATTTAATTGAAAAACAAAAAATTATATTAAAATGAAATATGTAAAACCAATCGCCGTCATCCTTCCGCTAAGCCCACCAGCGGTTTTTGCGCCTCCTGCCTCCGTGAATGCTTCCGTTGCTCCATGGATTCCGGCGATATCCGTTACTGCTCTGTGCTCACACTCCGCCGCCTGGCCTCATCGCCGGCGAGATCCGTTACTGCTCTGTGCTCCACCTCCGCCGCTTTCTATGAAAAACCCTCGACAGATCTCACCTCAAACGTTGGCGTTCTCAGGGGAGCCAACACCGGCGAGCTTCCAGAAGACCGGATCTATAACTTCCGCCGCTCCAAAGCCGCGACTCGCCGGCGGCTGCAAGATGTGCTTCACCGGCGAATGCTCAGAGGATATAGTTCGACAAGGGATTTGAGAAAACAAGGTTTAATTCGATTATCAAGAAGTCAAAAAAAAAAAAAGAGTCGATTATATTATCAATTTATCAGTGGAGTTTGATATTTAATTGATAATCAACCGGAAAAAAACGAAAATCGAAAATCGAAACTCAGAATTACCTTGCGGGAATGGGAGTTTCAGCTCTCTCTCTCACTCTCTTGAAGAGGATGGAGGCGTCTGGGTTTTTTTGGATGGAGGCGACAATAATGAAGTTTAGATCAGAAATCGATTATTTTTTAAGTTACGTTTAATGAAAAATGTTTACGGTACGAATTAAATATAAAACCAAAAAAAAGCTGAATCAATACATTATTTCTAATAAATTCCAAAAATATCACGATATTTCGGAAAACAATCCACCAATTTCCCACCACCATACCACGGTGAGAAAATTATTGTATATTTGCAACCAAATATATCGATCAAGATTCCGTGGTGAATTTGATATTGATTTCCCACGAATTTCCCAACGGCTTTTATTTGGTTGGTAATCGGTCGCAAATTTCTCACGGAATCTCGATCGATATAGTCGGTTGTAAATAAGCAACAATTTTCCCACCGAATTACTAAACCGTGGTATATTAGTGAGAAATCGGTGGGTAATTTTTTCAACCAAAATTTCGATGGGAAATTTTGCGATAATTTAGCATATTTTTTGGTAGCGCGCCAGGATTAGGATTAGAGTAAGGCTTTTTGGCTGGGCTTTTGATTCGCTAGCTTATTAACCCAACTTGAATCCGCCGACAAATGTCCCGTTTCTGCGGTTATAGTTTTGATTACATATAAATGCTCTATTTTTATTAAAAACGTATAGCCATTGAGAAAACGATAAATAATACATGTGAACTTGGCGTAATAATCTATAGCAGAAAATAAGATTTAAAGTACTCTTGATCTTCATCAAACCCGATACGAAGTAACGCAGTTCCTGATTCAAAGAGTCTATCGAGCCACTCTTTTGTCGTGTAAACTAGAGCAAACAAAAGAAATTATACACAACACAAGACTGAGTGATAGTTTAAATCGATGTTTACAAATTAGTGGCTAAAATTTGTTACTCACCTCGCGGTTTATTAGCAGTTTCCCACCAGATTTTGAACACACTGAGCAATAGAAGCACGGTCATCAATACAAAGTACAAGTGTTTATTAGCCATTAAGTAACTGAATATATGTAATTATGTATTGTAGAATTCGTAAAGACTAGATATGTAAAGAGAAGTAAAGAGAAGAGTTGATTTATATAGACATCTTCATTAACTACAACATTTTTATTGATGATTATTGACCATGTCAAAACTAATTGGTCCTTACATTTTGCCCCTCAAGACACGATAGAAAGACTTGCTTTTTTTTGTTTTTTGTGTGTGTACAAAGACTTACTTATGTCCCACGCTGGAGAAATATTTACATTTTTTTTTTTTTTTTTTGTCTATTGGACCCAACTTCACGTCTACCAATAGCGTTTAAGAGTTAGGAATCGATATACATAGAATGAGAAGATTGATGTGATATGATTTCAGCATATTGATAATTAATTGCTTACCACTTTCACTCATATGAATGACTTTAGATGAATTGGGTCTTCTTTAGATAAATTCACATTCGAATTGACGTCGTATAATCAGAGATTCAGAGGTGAAAGATCAAAACTTTTTAAAAAAAAATATTTCTTTGTTACTTAAAGTAAAAATAAAATAACTAATTTTTTTACTTGAAGCAAATTAATAAATATAAGATGTATAACGTAAAAGTAGAAAATGCACATTATTCGTGATAAAGACTAAAGAGTACAAACTTTCAGCTCATTAGGCCGGAAAGAGAGGAATGTAAAGCCCAAAAATGCAACTGATTCCCTAAAAATGTGTGTTGGGTTTTTTTCTGAGTTTCTCCTCATTTATACAAGGATCTAAAAAAGGTGAACTAAAAATTATTTAATAGTTTTGTTTATCACAAAATTATTAATAGTTTTTTTTTGTTTTCAATAACATGCAATCTATTAAATTTGAACTCAGGTGGTGATAACAACACTAGTATAAAACTAGTATGTTAAATGTCTTGATCAATTATTCAATAGTTCGAAAAAGGCTTTTCTTACATCGTTTTAACAGTGAAAAGTAATCATTTAAAATTTAAATGTTAAGAAATTTTGATATGATTAGTAGGATGGAAAAGAATATTATATGCGTTTATGGCTCAATCAGTTAGAAAGGAATAGTTTTAGTTATGTCATATCTGTATTGAAGCCTGATCCTTACATTTGGGAATAAATGAGTGTTGGTTTCAATTATGTATTATCTAATGGTTGGTGTGAAACTTACCGGGTTTTTTTGTTAATTGAAGAAAATTGAGAAAGTATAAGAAAAGAAAAGAAAAAAAAAACAATATATACTTTGTGTGTATATGGGGCTTCAGTTTCGTGTATCAGGTGATCAGGCTATATCCTACTACTACTAGAGATGATAAAAGAAAAGGAAAAAAAAACAAATTCATACTTTGTATGTATATCTAGATTATTCTCCATACTTGTGCTGATTGATTTATTGAAGTGCAAAATATTTACTGAAGTGCAGATTATAACCGTAGTATCAAGTCAGAAAAACTTAATTTGCGATATGGCGGACTTCCTTTTGTTTTATCATTAGTCTTGCATAAATGCAAATTAGTTAGAATTATAAAGAAAATAGCGTTTCCAACAAAATTCTCTTTTTATGATATTAGACGACGGAGTAAGCCTATTGTAAAAATTAGGCCACTATATACGCGAAACTAAAATTTTAGAAAAGAAATATAAAAACATGTAAACTAGAATATCAACGGTAGGATTTGAGAACGGAGCCGCAAAAGCTGCAGACGATGGCCCTCCAAGATCTGCGATGAATAGGTATAAGACAGAACCTCGTCGAAGTCTTCATGTCGGCGACTCTTGCACCACGACCGCACCGGGAACAGATTCCCGCCGCCGGTTTGCTTGCTTTCATCTTCCTCTTCTGGTCCACCAAGAAACAGAAACACACCATTTCTCAATCTTTCTTCAAATTCAGAAATCAAAAGGCAGTGGAAACAATAATAATCTTGCAATCACACGTGTTTGGCCTAGAAATTAGTAATTAAGAATATGCTTCGGAACATTATATTATATAGAGACTATGATATTTGGACAGAGTTTTTGACGTGCGTATACACGTACAACCCCCAACTTCTAACCGAATCCTTCATTCTTATTTTATTATATGCTCTTATTTAAATTTTATATTAATTCCTATTTTCAAGGAGAAATGAATTCTCTATATATATATAAAATTCAATTTTAATATATAGTTGTAACGTTCGAGATAAAAAGAGTTACATATATCTGTTGTTACGTAAAGGCAATATATGTCATTGATGAATCAGTGGATTTCTGTCCATTGCATGTCACCAGCGGTCACAAGCATCTCCCGATGAGAGAAGAAGAGAATATGGGTTCTTCCAGGCTCCAACTATGGGCAACTTTGGGAAATTGGACTTTTTTATTTCGGCCTGCTTCATTTTTGGTTACTTTCAATTTCAAGTGTTTGAGTTTTGAGTGTTTAATAAACTGTTGAGAGAAGAAGATGAGGTCTTTTTTTCCCGTAAAATTCAAAAGTTTCTTGAAATTTGTTTTTCGTAAAACCTATTAATGAATGATATCTATTAGAACATCTGCATTGGTGAAACATCTATAGGGTGTCTCAACTAAATAATATTAATAATTTAATAAAATTTAGTTTTATAATTAAATTTTAAATTAAAAAAACAAAATTAGACCAATCAGAAAGCAACACGGGTGAGGAGAGTGTTTCAACATTAGTGAGACACCCATAAGAGAGTGTCTCAAATACATTCTCTCTCTTCTCTTTTTATTTATTTTTTCTTTTTTTTTAATGGTGGGTGTCTCAATGAGATATCCCATTGCAGATGCTCTTATCATGCTTAAAGTTTAATTAAGTAACAAGAGTAACAAAACAAATAAATATTTCTTTTTGTAAATAATTATTAAAATGATGAATTTGTTTGTATACCTAAAATTTAAAGCTTAGAGTGATCCTGTAAAAAATCAAATGAATTTTACTCTTTATATTATTAAACGTATTTATATATATATATATATCATACTTTTATAACATAAAATGTATTTACAAAATTTAGGTAGAACGGTTATATCAATGATAGTTAATAAAACAACTCCTAAGAAGTTCCAACTAATTTACTACCAATCGTAAGAATTTCTAACGAAATCCCTTTTTTTTTGGTGCGTCAATTGTGCAAATCAGAAAACACTTCTCATAAACCAAATACAAGCAATGGTTTAAAAGATTGCATAGTTTGTCATTTTCTTTTTCAAAACCAATTTTACTATTTTAAGATAATTTGTAACAGTCTAATACATAATATGAATAACTAAACATACCTCGGATAAGCTGGCATGCCCAAATGTTTTGATGAAGGGATGTAACCCGCCTCTTTTTCTCTCGGGACTCCTCTTAACATATGAACCTCTTCCCTGCCCATCTCTTCCCCGCCCACCTCCTCTTACCCCACCACATCTTTCCCCACCATCTCCATGAGGACCTCTTCCCCCACCTCGACCTGGAGGACCTCTTCTCCCACCTCGATACAAACGTGTTCATTCTTGAACCACATCCACATCCACAACAGATGTTTACATGCTGAGTGTCGTGGAACTCGAAATCTAGCAGTTCGAGTACCGCTCGTACACCTTGACGACGAGACTGAGAAGAAGGCCCAAATACATGTCTTGTTTTTTAAAGCCAAAAAGGGGTTACTTTCACGAAGAGCTCTTTCAATGTTGTCAGCCAAATACTTGGTTAGAAAACCGGGTGGTAGAAGGCAGTTTTCATTATCCCAGAATAACGCAACCTCGTAATTTGGATCTTTCATAATCTTCGTGATTCACTCAAAGAAATGTGCTCCAGAATCAAAACAGTTGTGAATGAGGAGGATTTTGATAGAGCGCTGTCACTTTTTGGAAAAAATTGTTCTCATATGCCACTTTATAATAATGAGTTTAGTTTTGATTTTTGTTTAAATCTAAAAACGGAGAAAATATCTTGTACAGCCCCAAACATCTATTGTATTACCTATCCAACTACAATTTTACCCACCCACCCAAACCCGATAACCCAACCCAACTCACATTTTATCCCCAAATAATTAAAGTATTCTCTCTTTCCCTGAGCTTGTATATCCCCAATTTTTTTTTTTTTTTTTGTCAAACATCCTCAATTTCTTCATGTTTCAAATTTGTTCGTCAGATGAACAAAGAGGAAAAACAAAATCAAACAAAACTTCCTTTCAATCCTCGTCAAGCGATTTTCTCCATGTCGGTGAGTTTTATCTAATCCTCCATTCTCGTTTTTTTAAGAGCATCTCCAATGCAATACCTCAAAACTTCATATTTAGAGTTTTTTTTTTTTTTTTTACTCCAATGGGCAACTTCAAAACTTCAAATTTGAAGTTTCATCTTTTTTATTTGCATTTGGGTCCTTATATTTATATATTATGTAAATCATCATATTTATTTTAGTATTTTATCATTTTAGTCCACAACTTTATATTTTATAAATATTTTACATATGTTCTTATAAATTAAAATTTTCACATATAAAATAATTCTTTGAACGTAAAATTAAAATATTTGATCAAAAACAAAATATTACATAATATTAGAAACATATTTTACACAATAACAATATTACATTAAGCAAATTTAATACAAAATAAAAAAACACAAGAAAATAAAATTGCATGATCATAATATTACAATAACACTAATAGTCGGGTAAATTTGATCCCGAACCACCAAGATCACCAAAATATTGTCCATAGCAATTTGGTGGAGTCGAAGATTCTTGTTCTTGAGTTCTTTTACGTACGATTCTTGCTTGTTCAGATCGAAAATACTCACGGATATTACTATCATGGATAGTTTCTAAATCTTTGAATAATATTTTATTTTCCTCCTCCATTTCTTTTAAAGCTAATTTTTTTGCTTGATTTTGCATACGTAATTGAACCATCTCATAATTTTTGTTCCTAGTTGTTGCACTTTCTTTTAAGAATTCAAGGATTTGTTCATTCGATGAAACCAAAGTGTTAATAGATGAGTTGTTACCTTCAGCAATCTTCCTTTTGAGTTTTGCCTTCTTCGATCCAATTGGACGTTGCGATGAATTTGATCCACCATCGTCACTACTTAAATTGAGTGAAAATGAAGACAGCCCTGGAGATTGTGATGTTGGAGAACCAAGAACATCACTCTCACTATTAGAAGGATTTGGTATACTGATGTTGACATTGTCTGTAAACTTTGGGATATCCTTCATCAAAACCCACATATGGTCAAATTTAAAACCGTTTTTAAGCTTTGGTTCTTGCATCAACAACTTCTTAGCTTTTTCCATCTACAAAGTATTAGAACATAAAACTTTATTAATTACATGAACAAATATCATATATAAATGGAGTTAAAGAAACAAATATACTTACAATATCGAATTCGGACGCGCCACTTGGATGCATATTCTCTACTTGGTTAATGCAACTCTTCAAATGTCTAACCGCATATGAGATATTAGTCATCCTGCTTTGTAGAGATCTCGAACTTCTGATTTCCCAACCGTCATTTTTTTTTCCGTTGTAACTCTTACTTATTTTTTCCCATAATTTCCCAAGACTTTGGTTATTACTACCAATTGGATCTTGTGATATTTCTAGATACACACAACATAACAACTCATCTTCTTGATGATTGAATGATGAGCCTCTATTTTTTCCATATTTTTTCTTTAGAGAAGAAGAAGAGAGTTGTTTGAAGTGTGATTTTTCTAATTCTTCAAGTCTATTATTTATACATGATAATGGATTTTTCTGGATAGGTTGGATAAGATTTTGATCCAACGGTTTTTGACGAGTGAGATCTAATGAAAGGTTTAGATTAATATCTCAAGATTTTCGGATAGGTTGGATAAAGTTTTAATCTAACGGTTGATGATAGATGAGATCTAATAAATGGTTTAGATCAATTTGTCCAGATTCTCTTTTAGAAAGTTTGGATAGAATTTTAATCCAACGGTTGATTATAGATGAGATACAATGAATGGTATAGATTTATTTGTCCTTTTTTTGCTACAATATTGGATAAGATTTTAATCGAACGGTTGATAACAAGTGAGATCTAATGAATGGCGTAGATTAGTCTGTCCAGATTTTCTGATCTTCTTAAATAGTTACATTTTTAATATATATATACACACAATATGGAAGATAGATAAACATCAACACTTATTTAAAAATGAATTTTAATATTGGAGATTCATCTTCTTTTCCCAATTTGTCTTCCTCTTCTGAGTCATCTGAGTTTGACGAATGGTTGATGGATGAAAATGCATCAATGGAGAGTGAAGAAGCAATTGCAATGAATCTGTTAGCCAACAACAACCGTCTCATTCACCAACTCACTCAAGAAAGCGATCACGTAAGTCATCGAGGCTCTATCCCGGGTCATGCATATATACATCGTGACAGAGAAAATGCTCATCGTAATTTGTTCAATGATTATTTTTCTAATAATCCTGTCTATGGTGAAAGAGAGTTCCATCGTCGGTTCCGAATGTCGCGAAGGTTATTTCTTCACATTGTCGATGCTGTTAAAAACCATGACAACTACTTCAACCAACGACGTGATGCACTTGGTAGAATGGGTTTATCAACCCTCCAAAAAGTAACCGCCGCTATTCGGATTTTGGCGTATGGTATGCCTGCTGATGCCACAGACGAATACATCAAAATAGGAGAGTCTACAGCAATTGAGTGCTTGAAGAAATTTTGTCGCGCAATTATAGAAGTGTTTTCGGAGTGGTATCTTAGGTCACCAACACCAGAGGATGTCGCAAGGCTTCTCAACATCGGTCAACAACGTGGATTTCCTGGAATGTTAGGGAGTCTAGATTGTATGCATTGGAAATGGAAAAATTGTCCAACTGCATGGGCAGGACAGTTTGCAGGGCGTAGTGGATCACCCACTATCATTCTTGAAGCGGTTGCAGACTACGATTTATGGATATGGCATGCTTATTTTGGTATGCCAGGCAGCAACAACGACATCAACGTTTTGAAGTCTTCTAATTTATTTTCAAAGCTTGCTCAAGGTACCGCTCCTCCAGCTAATTACATTATTCAAGGAAAAGAGTATAACATGGGTTATTATTTAGCTGATGGTATTTACCCGAAGTGGTCTACAATTGTTCAAACTATTAGCAATCCCCAGGGTCCAAAGAAAAAATTGTTTGCAGCAAAACAAGAAGCATGCCGGAAAGATGTTGAGCGTGCATTTGGAGTTCTACAATCCAAGTTTGCTATCATAGTAGGATCATCTCGTTATTGGAAGAAAGAGGTATTGCATGATATCATGACGGCGTGCATTATAATGCATAATATGATAATTGAGGACGAACGTGATATCAATGCACCGATTAGAAATGCAAAATCCGCTCCAGAGTCAACCATTGAAGTGGCAATAAATGAACATACCCGATTTCAGCAATTTTTATCTCGTAATCTACAGATAAAAAATAAAGAGGCTCATTTATCACTTCGAAATGCTTTGATTGATCATATATGGGAACATTACGGAAATAATTTTAACGAATAATTTTTTTTTTGTATTTATAATTTGTTTGTTTGTGTGTGTGTTTTCTTAATATGTAATTTTAGATTTATTTTAATATAATGTTTTATTAATTAATTTAAGTTGTAATATGAGTTTAATGTGTTTATAGTTATTTATAAAAGTAATATGATTTTAGTTAATTTTAAATAATATTAAGGACTATAATGTAAAAAATAAATTATTTTGAAGTTTCATTTGAAGTTTACCATTGGAGAACAAGATACACAAACTTCAAATTTAAAGTTTTGCAAACTTCAAAAATGAAGTTTGCATTGGAGATGCTCTAAAACGAGTTGGTTTTGATTTTATTTTGATTTTGGTTTATCCCGATGGTTTTTGTTGTTGATTTGATTGAGGAAGTTGTGAACAAATCTGTTTGATCTGTCTTCGGTCCCGTTCTCGGCTCTGTCTCCATTCCCGATCCCGATTTGTTCTGCTTCCCCTTCTTTGCTTCGCGGCGTCTAGCTTCCCAGGATCTGTCTCCGGTCGAAAGCTCTCTCCGGTCCCGTTCTCCTTTATGGGTTAGTTTCGTTTAGTCTGGTCTTGTTATTCGTTAGCTGGTGTTGGTTGTGTGTCCTGTTGTGAAGGTTTTGACTCCAACGTTTTTCATCTCCTCCAAGGTGCTTCTTCCTCTTCTTCGCATCTTAAGGCTTTGAAGCGTCTCCAATTCATTCTCTGATGTGGTTCTCAGTTCAAGATGGTTGTCGTCCTTTGTTTTGTGCTTGGTCTGATGTTTCAGATGTGTTGGCCTTTTCTCATTTTGGATTCAGATTCTTCTAGGTCTCATCTAGCTGTTCGAGTTGTGGTTCGGTCTATTTTATATAAATGAGATATGCACGATTGATGAAAATAAAATGTTCCTTGTATTTTACAAAATATCATAATTTTTTCCAAAGAATAGAAACAAAATGGTCACAGCTCACAAGTAATTGCGTACTCATGGCATCTCTAATCCTACTCCATTTTCTAGTTTAACTGTCATTTTGCAGTAAAATCATCTCTAACTCTATTTCATTTTTAACTGCAAAATGGAGAAATGTCATTTTTCTGGAGTAACTCATTTTTCAACTCCAAAATAGAGTTAAACTTTTTTATTTATAATTTAGTCTTTCATATTTTATCATTTTTTAAAAATTGTACCTTTCATTTTAACAAATATTACGAAACAATGATTTCATGGTTTTATTATTTTCTAAAATGTTTTAAGTAATGTAATTGTCATATATGCACAACAAAATATGACTCGTCAAATATTCTTGTAATAATTTCACTTCTTATTTAATATAATTAAATAATTAATATATATTTGGACTCGATTAAAATTTATAGATATGATGATGAGATTTTATTATAATAGCATAAACTAATATTAAATTTAAAAATACATAAAAATACTGAAATTAGAAATAACATAAAGTAAACTTAATGCAAAAACGACTAATAATAATCTGGTAAACCGTTTCCAGATCCACCAAGATCATTAAAATATTATCCAAATGAACCAGATTGAGGTGGATTTTGTTGATTTTGTTGTTGCTCTGCCCTTTTTTGTAAAATCCGTGTTTGTTCACTCTGAACATATGCACGAAGATTGGGATCTTGTATCGAATTCAAGTCTTGAAACAAAAATTTGTTTTTGGAAAAAAGACCGATTCGTTTTTGGAAAAAGAATGTGTTACATGACATAATGACTACATGTGTAATTTTACATAACATGATAATCGAGGATTACGCGATCTCGATGCTCCAATTGAAGTTGGAAGAGAAGCTCCACCTCCAGAGGTAGAAGTAGCTGAGGACGAAAATATTCGGTTCCAAAATTTTCTTGCTCGATTCAGAGAAATCAAATATAAAAACGCTCATTTCTCACTTCGAAATGCGTTAATTGATCATGTATGAGAAAAATATTCAAATGGTGATGTTTAAATTAAAATGTGCTTTGTTTTGTTATTTTTTATGATATTGTAGTGGTTAAATTCAAATAATATCACAATTTGTTAAAGTTTTGAAAGAAAAAAAATAATGAGTTAATTTATAAATTTTATAGATAAAATGTATATTTAGCCATTAATAATAAAATAGAAAATAAAGAATATACTAAGAATATTTTTTTTGGAGTAAAAAATAGAGAATAAAAATCTAATTCTATTTTGAAAATAAAAACAAGGGAATACATCGGAGATGCTGCACGATTAATCAAAACAAAATCGTCACTTGTATTTAACTAATGGGTAATTTTGACGTTAAGACAAGAAAGTGTTAGGTATTAATAAATTATATATAAATGACAAATAAGTGATTAAACAAGCAAAGTTGAGAGTAGAATTACAAGTCAACGACGTGGTAGGTCGCTCTGCCTGCGTCTACCAGCTAATCAGGTTGCTACTTTGTAAACTATTCTCTTAAAGACCTTTTAGATTCTTTCTACTGCTGTTTTTGACTTTTGACGAATATTATTTTACACATATAACCTTATATCACCCCTACACTTTAAATTATTTACATAATCTCCCACGCCTTAACATAACAGATTGTTGATCCAAAGAAAAACACTACAAGTTACAGTCTTCTTTCCATAATCTCCCACGCTTTAACATAACGCATGCGTTGTTAATTTGTTGTACATCAGGGTTTGAATCGATTTTACGACGAAATTCAAAACGTCGTAAATCGATCGACGTAAATTAAATTTCATCGTAAATTCATTATAAATTAGCAACGATTAATATTCGTCGCTAATTTATTACAAATTTACAACGATTTTTATTATTTATTTATTTTTAATATAATAACGAAATAACAACAAAAATAAAAAAATAATTTCAAATTTTAGATAATTAATCGGTAGTGGTTGTGGTCACCAGCGTCAAACGTCCAACGACGGTGGGCTCCGTCGGCGGTGGCTACGGTGGGCTCCGTCGGCGGTGGTGGTGGTGTCTCCGGCGGTGGTGACTTTGGTGGCGGCAACTTCGACTGCGGCGGCTCTGGCGATGGCAGGTTCGACAGTGGTGGTGGGCTCCGACGACCAGCGGTGAAGATTGACTGGTCAATTTGTTATTTAATAGTTATAAATTTATTTAATATATATATATATATATATATATATATAAACTACAAGTTATTTTGCTGTGAGATTTTTGTATTTTTAATTTAACAACGAATTTATGATGATTAGTTGTTATTTTATTGTTAATTTTAAAAATAGTAAAAAGATGGATTTACGTTGAATTTGCAACCTAAGTTGAATAAAACAATTTGAGATTTATGGTTTAGGATATAAAACACGATGATTGAATATTGCAACGAATTTACAACAATTTTTCATTAAATTATTGTAAATCCGATGGTATATAAAATTTATAATATTTAAACAAACTGTTTAAGATGTGGAAATTGTATTAAATATGATTCTTTTGGCATATATGATCATAATATGATAGCTTCTACTCATTGAAAACAAAAAAAACGATTTAAAAATGCTGAGACATGAGAATTACAAGTTTGGATATAATGTTACACAGAGAATGGTGATACAAACCAAAAGAAATGTTATCTGACATTTGATAAGATCTAACAAAATAACTTCACCTAGCTGGTTATGTTAATTACCAAATTAGGAAATGGTAATAGTCATGTTTGGATATGAGGCTTCCCGCATATGTGAACACAGAACACCGACACTTCATTTAATAATCAATTATTAATAATCTTAGTATTTCACCGTACTCCAGAGGATTAGTAGTCCCCCACACACACCGCCAAACTATTTTCTCTCTACAAATAACTTTCACAAAAAGTAACTTGAATTTCTATTGTTATACTTACTGCATCTCTATCAAAAAGATTAATTTTCTGAATTTTTCACGTGCATTAAAAAACAATCATAATTTTTTTTCATTACACATTTTTTATTATATTTTTCATCACTACACTCTACTACAACCAATAGCAATTTAATCAATTTAAATATTATCATTACTATTTCTTGAAATTTACAATTTCTTAACATTAATTAATAAAAAGTACATAGAAAATATAGAAAAACAAACTTTCTAATACAAGAATAAAACCCCAGAAAACCAATCTTTCTGATACGAAGGTAGTATAAGACTTGAAATATTCGATTTAGTCTGCAACCTGTTTTTTTTTGTAAGCCGGAGGTAATTCCAAGTTTTCGGCCCAGACTAATCCTTTTTAGATCTAGCATCCTTTTCGCGCAATTACAAACCTCTGCGGGTTGGATGGCCAACGGGAATCGAAGCCGGGGGGAGACGGCCACATAGTCTGCAACATGTTTTGCGAAAACAAAAATCTTTATATTATTATTTAAGAAATCATTTAGGAGAATAAACTTTATTTTATTTTATAAGTAATTATATATTATGTCATTACAAATAATTAAAATATGAAATGATATAATTGTCTTTTAAAATTATTGAGGAGGATTTGAAAAGTATTTGTTGTCATTAAAGAGGTTATTTATTATTTTTGATACTATAAATTTTAAAATAATAATCAATCCATATATATTTAAAGAAAACCCCGATTCAAAATTCTGCTATATTTTTCACTATAATTTATTATATTTTATTTGAATATATATCAAATTAAAAATTGAAAAATATTTTAAAAGTTCGTGGACTAACCACAAAAACTAGAGTCATTAAACGGTGCATATTAGAGTTATGTTTTTAAGATTATATGTTTTTGCGGGTTAGCCCGAATAATATTTTAGTCTACTGCAAAACGGATTAAATAGAAAAATTATTACGAATTGACGGTTTTATCTAAACGGTCCAGCTTATCAAAAAACCAAATTTTCATTATATGGAATTATCAGTCCTATCAAATTCTATAAACTAAACGGATCTTAACAAATCTAAACGGGATGGATCTAATTAGGCAAGCCTAAATAATTCGGGTCTGCCTTTTTTTAATATCTCTTATTGCTGATAATATAGTTAATTAAAGTTTCATAGTGATCACTGGTCCGTGTGATAATAACAGTACGTACAAAGGTCCTTAGCACAATCCACCATTTTGTTGGACAACAACCTTCATGTATTTTTTCGTTTGGAAGTTTATCGTATTCTAAATCGATCTTTAGTTTAATCTATTGCAATTTTTGTGGCAAAGTAGATTAATCTCTTTGATATATAACCATTTTATGAAAATTATAGAGTCAAACGAGACAAAACATCAAATATACTACTAGTAATTTGGATTTATAGCCTAGGATCTTCGACACATAATTATTATTATTAAAAGGAAAAATAAATGTTTAGTCTTTTGCGTAGTCCAAAATTCAATAGCTGTCTATTCGAATTTCAAATATATAGCTCAAAATTCTGTAAGATTCATATTTTCAAATTAATTAAATTAAATCCAGCGAACAATAGTCTATGGATAAAGACGCGAATTTGCAAGTAGGAAAATGGTGTAGCAAGTAGGAATGTAAACTTTAGACTTTAGTGTTTTGTTATTCAAAAAAGAGCATTTAATAAAGCCGGTGGGGTAATGCTCCCTTCTGTTTCCCATACTCATTTTACGTTTGCTTACTACTATTCGTCAAACCATTGGACCCCAAAAAATTTACAATTTAATTTTGTCCGGTCTTTTGCATAATATATTTTCTATAATCAGCAGGAAGTATGATACTACAAATTAAAAATTAAAGTTTAATTTTCTCCGGTCTTTTGCATTATATATTTTCTTTAATCAGCAGGAAGTAAGATTAAAAATAAACACCAATGATTATATCTTTATTGGTGTTTAAGACAGCGCGTCGTTCATATTACATCCCAATTTTTTTTAAAAAATACTCCATACTCTATACTCTAAAGTTTGGGAGGGACCTATTTGAGTTCGGTTCTGAGTTTGGGTAATTATGGTTTAGGACTGATGGCCCGGTTCGAAATAATTTATATCCGTAATTTCGGCGATTATCAGAAATTCTCAGGATTTATGTTTTTTTAAAAGGGTATAATTGGAAAAGCAGAAAATGGAAAAAGAATCTAGTTGCTTTAATTTTTACAAGGGGTCTTTTCACGTAACAATACCACGATTAGCGGAGAATCATATATTGACAAAGATAACACGTGTCGATCTGGTAAGTGGTGAGAGTGCCAGATGTACGGCTGCAGTTCAGTAAACAATCTTACGCAATGGATGTTCTCCCCTGTGTAAACAGCCGGACAAGTCACAATGGCACCTCTTCGTATTATCCTTTTTAATTCTATAATTTACAAAATTACCGCACTACTCCACAAAATCTATAATACTTGTAAATTAGATATCATGACTGAAAAAAAAAAACAAATTATGACTGAAAGTCTGAAAACGTAATAAAATAATACTTTTTTTTTGTCAACTATTTATATATATATAATATCCAAAATTACATAAAAAATACACATAATAAAATATAACTTTTTAAAAAATAAGAAAACAAAGGAAATACATATATTGATGCTTTTCGAATAAACTTTTTGAAGAAAAGTTTTACTTGTTATCATATTCGTATTTGATTTATTGCGAATTTTATCTTTGGTTATCAATATAACCAATTCAAACACCTTTTTCGTGTTGTATAACTTTGGCTAACTTTCAATTTAGATCTAGAAATATTTTTCGATCAAGAATCTAATGTACTGATTCTTTCGAAATAAAAATATATTGGGATTGCCAAGTTTCAACGATTGTACGTATATCGCTAACAATAAAGATACATCTTCGACGCCGAAACATCGTTCCTTCCATAGTGGTTTCCATTTTTCGGGATCTCATATTCACCGACCAATGGGCTCGCCATGATTTGGTACCACTTCCATACCAGATTGGATCACTCTCTTCGGATTTTCGAAATCGAAGACTTCGTAGTGGAACACGATCTCTCCCACTACGGAGATGGAAGATGCTGGAGCGGAGACGTTGGAGAAGTGTCCCACACCTGCATCAATATCAAAGCTAATTCTTCCCATAATGAAAAAATGAAAAAATGAAAAAATGAAAAAATGAAAAAATGAAAAAATTGAAAAATGATACGAAGATGAATAATATAAGACATTGCTATCACAACAACGCTAAAAAAAGTATCAAATCTATCATATCCTTACAAAAATCCACATGCAATCGGTAAAAATGGAAGTTACTGATGAAGAAAAAACAATCGCACTTCTCATCGCATGAGAGAGAAAGTGGTTACTTTTTTTTTTTTAATCCCAAATATATTTATTAATAAATAAAACAAAATAATACTTATCATTTATTTTTTACGTATTTCGAATCCTCTAAATTTAATAATTTAAATATAGATAAATATAGTGAACTTTCAAGTTTTTGTTCTAAGTATAGCACTACTAATTTAAAGTTTTAATAATAACATAAATTCAATATAAAAATAACTCTAACTCTTTTTTTGGATAAGATAAATCTAAACCTTAAATTAGAAGAAAAAATTTACACATAATATTTTAATTTTGTTTGTTTAATGATTTAAGGTTAACAATTCTTTTTATATAATAATTTGAGTTATTTTTATATTGTCAAGGTTAGAATAAAAATAACATTTATGTTATTTTCAAGTATTTACTTATTATTTTGTTTTATAAAGTATTTACTTATTGTTTACTTCTCTCTTTTTAATTTTTGGGAGAAATATTGGAGGCTCTCGAATCTCGGAACACAAAACACAGTGCATGCATGGTTTTTTTTTTTTAAAAAAGCACAGTGCATGCATGATTACATACAAACGTATCTGCAAGGATTTCAATTTTCACGTCGTCTCTGATCGTTGGCTATCATTTTTAAAAAAAAAAATCTGTCGGAATTCTTACAATTTAATTTTGAACTTACAATTTTATAAGAGTGATATAGTTGTATATTAAAAACAACAGTATTATCTTGAAGATGCATAAATACTTTAAATTTTGTCTGTTATCTGAATTCTCAACTTAACCCCCTCGAACGCGCTTCTTCTTTGAAAAGACTTACATTGTTACAAACTTACAAAAACACATGGTCTCTGATTCTTTTTAAGAAATTTAAGTATTCTGTCATCTAATAAAGTATATAAATTCATAAGTTAAGTCTATTCACTAGTTAGTGATGTGTTCAATATTTCAAATGAAACTACAAAACAATCAGACAAACATCTTTGACTTAGTTGATGGTATTTTCTCTTTATTCTATAACTAAAAAAAATTATAAATCAATTTACATATATCGCTTACAATTGTATAATTAGTAAGAAATTGCAGAAATACATGATTAAATAGTCATTTGATAGATTATATATTATATGAATGTTTACAGAGTAATAGCAATGCAGGGCCATCAATAATCTGAAAATTAGTTTTTAAGTTTGGACACTGTTCACATGTACTGTTCACAAATGAAATGTCATGTAAATCCATCGTATCTACTTTGTCCGGGATGATAACATTGTTATTCATATATAGTTATCTGCATATTTTTTTAGTTGAAATTGTTATCCGAATATCAGTAATTCATATATAACTTCTCTATACATTAATATGAGTTAGAGTTCAATGTTCAAGTTTATGGTTTATGATTTTATGGTTTAGTGTTTCCGGTTTAGGGTTATGATTTATTGGTTTAGGGTTATGATTTATGAATTAGGGTTTAGGGTTTAGCTTTTTAGGGTTTAAGGTTTAGATTTTTAGAGGTTAGTTTAAATATGAATTATCTTGATAATCAAATAGATATATATTATCAAATATGAGTTATCTTGATAATAAAAGTTATCGATGTGAGTTATCTTGATAATCGAATAAATATCGATGATCAAATATGAGTTATCTTGATAATAAAAATTATCAATATGAGTTATCTTGCAATCCACTTTCTCGTTAGCAATATATGTAAGGGTATTTTGGTTAGAATTTGCACAATATTTTTTGCAAAACTAATATCAACTTATTGAAGGCTACTTACCTAATTTTTCTTTTATTATAGACTATATATTTAACTTACCCGTGTTTGCATGGTATTATAGTCTATTAAACATTAAACCCATGCAAATATATGGTCTACAAAACCCTCTAAAAGACAGATCTAGTCATTTTCAAAATTAATTGGTGATGAATCAAAACTATTGTTCACTGTATTTAGAATTCTAAAATTTACAGTAATTCGGCAAAATTTTACAAAGCTTTTTTGTTGTTGTTGTGGTACAGTCCTTAATAAATAACTAAGCAATGACAAATATTTCAATGATTATTGACAAAATCATGAACCAACTCGCATGAGATATATTTATACCTGCCCATTTGAGGATCCCTAAACTACATCTACTATTATGAACGAAAAAAAAAAGGAAAAGGAAACTAGGTATACAGTATTTATACTCAAAAGGTATCTAATCTAATAAATTAAAGATTAGAAAAGGGATTATCTAATAATGACTTTCTGTTAGCAATCTCCAAATTAAAAATCTAGCGACTTAGCGGGTTGGTAATTCAAAATGTAAAACCAGTGGTTTGAAAATGCAGAAACCGACAAGCACAGAGTGAGAAAGAAAGCGCGTGAAAATGGTAAGACCAAAAGTTGGACATTTTTCCCTTTTCCATGATTCCTTTTTTGCCAATTTTCTTCTTCTTCTTCATAAGTTCACTCTCTCACCTTGATTCTCTGACGATGCTCTTCCACTTACACTCTACACCATATCTTCTTCTTCATCGTCCTTGATCTAGTTTCAACTCATTCGCCACGGGAATTGCTAGATTCCTTTGTTAGAATTTGATAGTCATCAGATTCAAACTCCCCCGAGATCTGTTTGTTTCCCGAAGAAAATAGCTTGTTTTCATCGTCTTCGATCCTCTGCTACTCCCGGTACTTGCTTCTACTTTTATTTGTTATTTATAGCTTCGTTCTTGGGAGTTTGGAATTCGAATTTCAAATGCGACGAGCTAATGGATCGGGATTTTTGTTTTGTCCTCTTAGATTTACCTCGAATCGTGTGATCGGAATCTGGAAATCGAGAAAACATATCAAATGGGTAAAACCGCCGGGAACAGAGACTGGACTCAGATCTACGCGATATACGGGATTGAACAATGGCAGACGCTCGTCTTCCTTCTCTTCCATGCCTTCATCTTCTCCCTCCTCTCTGTTTTCTTCCTCATCTACTTCGACCAGATTTGCTTCTTCCTCGATTCCTTCTTTCTCTCCGGCGCCGCCAGGCTAGCAGCTGGTTTCACCGGCGCCGTCACGGCTCTCTCTGCCGTATGTCTCCTCTTCGCCGCCGCTAATTTCGTCTATTCCGACGTACCGCTCCAGTACGAGATGGCTCAGCGCATGGTCAGCTCCGTCGGCGATTGGTCCTGTGTCAAGACGGCGCTCGATCTTGGCTGCGGCCGAGGCATCCTCCTCAATGCCGTCGCCACACAGCTCAAGAAAACCGGTAGCTCGGGTCGGGTCGTCGGGATAGACCGCTCCAAACGCACCACTCTCTCCACTCTCCGCACCGCCAAACTCGAAGGTACACTTCTTAATCAGTTTCCCATTTTCCTTCTTAATTTAACGATTCCGCAATCGAATTAAGGTTTCATCGCTTCCGTTATTCTATCACTCAGGTGTGCAAGAGTATGTGACTTGCCGAGAGGGAGATGTGAGGACGTTGCCGTTTGGGGATAACTATTTCGACGTGGTGGTCTCGTCGGTGTTCGTCCACACGGTGGGGAAAGAGCACGGACAGAGGTCGGTGGAAGCGGCGGCGGAGAGGATGAGGGTGCTGGGTGAGATTGTGAGGGTTGTGAAGGCCGGTGGTTTGTGCGTCGTTTGGGATCTGTTACACGTGCCGGAGTACGTGCGGCGTCTTCAGGAGCTGAAGATGGAGGATATCCGAGTCTCCGAACGAGTCACGGCGTTTATGGCCGCCAGCCACATCGTGACTTTCCGGAAACCCAGTGAACTCGTCGCCGGACCGCGTGAAGTCCGCCTCGATTGGAGATGCTGACGTGGCTTTTTAAACGGCTGTGTGTCGGTTCGTTTATATAGAAAACGGCACGTAATCCAAGTCTGGAGGTTGGAAACTATGATAATTGTGATATATTAATTACGTATCTAAAACTAGAAAATCAAATGAATGTAGCGTCTGGGGAGGCGAAGCGGAACCAGATCCTTGTTGAAGAAGCAAAACGCTGCGTTTGCGTTATGATCTTGTATTTATTATATAAACAATAGTATTATTATCAAACAATCTATTCTGATGCTAAATCTTAGTTATATACTTATTAACTAAATCGTCATTATGCGACAGGTTTTCATCTTTGGTAAGGTTTTTTTGGACTTCAGTTCTCGAGTTTGATCTTCTCTTCTTTGAATCTAGTCTTTGGATTATCTCGTTTGCTTTGGTTTATCCATCTTATCTCCGATTTAGTTTTGGAGAATTGGTTTCTAGCGTTTTATGTTTGCAATGGATGAGTCGTGGATAGTCATACATCATCATAATTCTTCTTGATGAAAAGGTTGCTATCGGCAGTTTTCTTTCTTCCGACATTGTTTTAGCGTTTAGAAATTAAGTTTTTCATTTTTTTCGGGATATTCTTGGTGGTTCAAGTCTCGGTTATAGCTTCGGTTTTAGTTTTCCATGTTTGGGCTTTCGTTTCCCTATTTGGACTGTTTTCTGGGAAATTTCTGTTTTCCGTCTGTTTTGTTTTTGGAAATATCCACTGTTTTCGCCGGTTAGTTTTTCTTTTGTAAGGCTGTTGTATCTGTAATGTTATCCTTCAAATTCAATAATAATAATAAAAATTAGATGATCAAAAAAAAAAGGTGCAATTCAGAGATGAGTCTCTTGTTATTGCGTTAGCGTTTCAGACGCTGATCAGTTAACGTCATGGAGAGAAGTAACGAAACGAATTAGTTTACGATAAAGAAAAAAAGTCGACCATGTTGAATGTTGAGTGAATTTCAAGAATGTCGTCTTGTAAATATCGTTGAGCATTAATGACCTGTCCTTTTCATTTCACGTCTGATGTGATATCTGTTCCCTATTTATTTTAATTTAACTATATCAAATCCAGTTGGGCCACGTTTGGGCCAAGCCTTTTCTAGCCTTAAAATCAGGCAAAGCGTGCAAATGCATAAGCGAATTCTCAAAACGTCGATGAGGAGGAAAACACCACGCCGTTTTCTATAATTTCACAGGACGCCACGTGTATCCAGTCACAAATATCCACATCAGCGTCTGGAAGATGAGGCGCGCCAAGAAAGGAAGCTCATCTTTCTCCTTCCCTATCCTTCTCTCTGTCACTTTGTATGTCTCCATCAATGGCTTCTCCTTTGTCTTCTTCCACCGTCGTCTCTCACCGGATTTTATCTCTCCACCCTTCTTCGCCTCTTCATCGCAGATTACTCTTCCTAAAACCCAAATTACCCTTCAGTCGAACTGTTTCCGGAGATTTCCGCATGCGTTTGCATTCTACATCCAGGAACTGTGGCGCTAAGGTCGGGTTTAAAGTTCTCGAACTATCTCTTTCCCAGTTGATCAATCAAAGTTTCACAAAACTCGATATACAATTTCTGGGTTTCACGATTCTCTTTCTGAAAACTTTTTTTCAGCAGTGCAGGAACTTATACCTTCCTGCAATTCTTCAATTGATTCGAAGTTGAACCCTTTTGAAGCTGGATCAAAAAATCTCGAGAAATTTGTTGCAACGATCCTGATATTTGTTCAAGTTTGGTCTCCGTTGCCCTTACTTGGTCTAGACTCTGCGTACATCTCACCTGCGGAGGCTGTTCTTTACTCTCCGGACACGAAAGTTCCAAGAAGTGGGGAGCTTGCTCTAAGACGGGCTATTCCTGCAAATCCAAACATGAAGACTATACAGGCTTGTCACTGTCTTTAAGACTTTCAATTCGGTTTTGATTGTGGTGAATTTAGTTTCTGAAAGTATTGATTTTGTTACAACTATTATCTGTTGTTTCTTAGGCTTCATTGGAAGATATATCATATCTTCTCAGAATTCCCCAAAGAAAGCCTTATGGTACCATGGAGAGCAATGTAAAGAAAGCTCTAAAGGTAAACTTCATTACACTTGTTGTTGTCTATAAATACTACTTGACGTGATTGATCTTGTTTCAAATGTTTTGAGAGTCTCTTGGATTGGTTCTCGACTTGTATTACGTGAAGTAGAAGATTGAATTCCTTCACGAAATTGTTTCAGGTGGCAATAGACGATAAGGACTCGATATTGGCTAGTATTCCAGCAGACTTGAAAGACAAGGGCTCAGAACTGTATGCATCTCTGATTGATGGCAAGGTACTTCGGGATTAAACTAAACCTCTGTTCCCAAGTTGATACTGTAATCCCTGTAATAGTTTCATAAATGTTTGGTGAACTGAAAGATGATCTGGTGGTGTTTATTGAAAAATTCTCTTAGTTTGCAACTCATTGGACTAGCCGGTTATATATTATCTAGATTCATTTGGTTTTGCTATAAGCGGGTAATAAACCTTATCTTCCTTTGATTGATAGGGTGGACTTGAAGCACTTATAAAATCAATTAAGAATCAAGATCCCGATAAAGTGTCCATTGGCCTGGCAGCATCACTAGACACTGTTGCGGAACTGGAGTTATTACAAGTACATGCAATTCTTCTGGGTGGGGTTAAACGCATTAGCACAAGATCTAGTTCCTGACGTTGAAAATTGTTGTTGCAGGCATCTGGATTGTCATTTTTGCTTCCTGAGCAATACTCAAACTATCCCAGGTGAGTCATATTTTATGTCTGTGAGTTACATTCCTCTTAGAGCTGCAAATGAAACAGATCTTATGTGGAACTTTAGGTTAGCTGGAAGAGGAACTGTGGAAATCACCATTGAGAAAGGTGATGGTTCGACATTTCAAGCTGAAGCGGGGGGTGATCAAAGAAAGAGTGCTACAATCCAGGTATGAAAGTTAAATCTGATCTTATGTACTCGTGTTTTACGCCGTAAGCTGTTCTTTCACGAGGCAATGCTTTTGCTTATACTATGGATCATCAGGTCGTTATCGACGGATATTCAGCACCACTAACAGCAGGGAATTTCGCAAAACTGGTAAGGTAGTTTACCCTAACTTCAACCTTTGTTGGCTAAAACATCTTGAACCTATGAGACTGTACTCTTAAATCTTAAAAAGGTGTGGCACCACAAACTGTTGCTTCTCGGGTTTTTCAGGTAACTAGCGGTGCATATGATGGAGCCAAGCTCAATACTGTGAACCAAGCTGTTATCACAGAGGATGGGAGTGGTAAGGTGGAGAGTGTTAGTGTTCCGTTGGAAGTAATGCCTTCTGGACAGTTCGAACCTCTCTACAGAACCCCATTGAGTGTCCAGGTATAACAAAACCGCTTCTATTCCCAAATCAAACCCGAGAAAGCTGACTTTGGTTTTTTTGCAATTTTTGACATTGGAAGGATGGGGAGTTGCCAGTTCTTCCTCTATCAGTTTACGGAGCTGTTGCAATGGCGCACAGCGAAAACTCAGATGAATACTCTTCTCCATACCAATTCTTCTTCTACCTATACGATAAAAGAAACGTAAAGCTCACTCCAAAACTTCCTTAGCTTGGTCCCATTTGAAGCTAAAGGAGCTTGCTTTTGATCTTGAGTTTTGTTTTCTTCTGCAGTCTGGCTTAGGAGGTTTATCCTTTGACGAAGGGCACTTCTCGGTTTTCGGATACACAACAGCAGGAAGAGATATTCTTGGGCAGATCAAGACGGGAGATAACATCAAATCTGCAAAACTAATTGATGGCCAAGATCGCCTTATTTTGCCTACTCAGAACAACAACTCATCCACTTAGATTCTTCTTTCCTTATTTGCCTCCAAAATGTTCTAAACACTATCTTGTTCCATAAACAGAGTACAACAAGTTTCTATTATCGGAAGAGTTCGTTCCCTGATATCTGCAATTGTGTCTGAATCTTATTCGATTTCCAACATTACTAGAACAAAAAGATCTCAATTTTATTTACATTAAAAAAAAAAAAGGTTCTCAGCTTTGACTATCCAATTTTATAAATCAAACGGAAGACATTCTACAGAGTCGGCTAGGTGTTGGCCGGAAGTTCCACCACCGGAGATTCATCCGCCGGATCGGAGGCGTCAAAGCTCTCCGCAACACTTCTCTGCTTCCGTCACTGGCCTTCCGCATAAGCTTCTCATCGCTTGGCACCATAAACCCATGCCGTACGCACTTGGTTGAACCAGGCCGTCCCGAACACGTACAAGCCACTCGAACTCTCAGACCCGACCCATGACTCCTCCTTTGTCTGACCCGGTTCGTCTCGGATCTTTCACGCATCTCTACGCCTTCTCCTGATGGGATCCTTCTCACAACCTGCATTAGTTTATCATGATTATTATCTCTCTTACTTGGAATTTTGCAACACAAAAAAAAACTGTTGTTTTATGAAATGGCTGTGAATGAATTTCTTGTGTCTTTATATTTATGTGGAGTTGGAGAACACCATTGACTTGGTTACATCTTTCTGTGATGGAGAGGTTGGTCTAATTTTCAATTTCTGAATGCTCAATTTGTCAAAGATTGAATGTTCGACTTCGACCAAATCCAATTCACCAACGGGTCAACGGCGAATCTTTTGAAGAACAAAATGAGAAAATTCAATGCGGTAGTCAAGAAACATGCTTTTTGCCAAATTCTACCTATATTTAATTATTTACTCCTAACTTGCTTACACAAAGGCCAAAGCTTTTTAACAATTTGGTTTTTCTGGGTCCAACCTATTTTAGACCGACCATATTGAGGAAAATTAGAAATTTTGTGAGGTCCATGTAATTTTAATAAATTGGTATTGTCATTTGTATCATATTGGATACAAAATGGGCTTTGCACAACTTGGATCTTTGGATCTCTCTTTCTTTTTTGTTTTCTTCCATAGTACCATTTTGTGGGTCATTTAGTTTTGCTAAAGTGGAATGTACTTGTATTTAAAGCTGTAAACCTAAATGTATTTGTGACAAAATAGAAGGAAAACAAAAATTTCCGTTTTATTTTATCCCATTAAACCATTCGTCCTTTTGAAAGAATAAACATATGAATAAATATCATTTGCATAGATGAAAACTAAATTTAACCCAAGAAAACAAAAACCAAAAATTATCAAAACATATATATTCGAAAATATCATTTTGGATTCATATTTCTTGTTGCAACGCGTCCATGAATCCATCTCGTTGTAATGATGACTCAAATATAACTGAAATGTTCAAAAAAAAGTGTTTTACTATCCTCCTACAATAATAAATGATTATATTAAATAGATTTTGGAGGGTTTCTAAAAATTCACTCCTATCGTAATCAAAAGATCGTCATGTAGCCAATAGAGAGTTGAAGACAACGTTAGTTCATAATCCCCGATCTGTCCAAATTTCATCCTTGCATTACCTCTTCACCAACCAACCCTTATTTACCTTCATTAATATTTTCTCTCTACTTTTTTTTTTAATTTATAATTTAAATCTCAAATTAATCCACGGAGAAAACTTCTGATCCACATATGTACGTGTGTTTTTGTGTGTGGCGGTAATGAAATAACATAATTGTGTTTATGAGTTAAATCAATTGCACTAGTGCTATAGTGCTGCCACTTTAGTTCTCTTTTACAATCTTTTCAAAGTAATTTCACTTGTTCTTTCATACAATTATAATAAATTGTATTTACTGGTTTTGGGTTAATCTCTCCACATATGTAACGGCTGTTTTGCTTTTCTATACATAGCTGTCGTCGATCTTCGTTATGCATTTTCCTTGCCTCTCACTTTTTATTTTCTCATTTCAATCGCTTTTTTTATTTAGTTTCTAATTCTATTTATAGAAATATTTCTTGCACAATGGTTTTTCTTTAAATATCCGTCTGTGTGAAAGAAAAAAAAACAAAATATTGCGCATTGTTTTCTTGTGTGAACAAATTATTACCAGGAGATAAAATATAGATATTTCAAGGAATTGAATGAGTATAAATGATAATCAAAAGAAAATAAAAGTGCTAATGATGTCAAAAACCCTGAAAGGTGGTTTGTACTTATTATCCAGTAGAGAATGTAATTAAAGGCGTTTTTAATTTCGTGGTTTAAAGATAATGATTCCTTTTGCTGATGTAGAAGCCTATGGTCCATTGCTGGCCATTTTTTTTTCTAGTACTTTTTATGCATACATCGTATGCCTTTTTCCATCTCTTTTTCTCAAAGACCCAATTTCTTGATTATAAAATTAATTAGATTTTAATCGTCGCGCTAGCACGAGATAAAGTTTTTTTAAAATTAAAATTTATAATATATAAAATGTGAAATGAGAAATAAGAACTAATTTAAGTGTTATTATTCAAATATATTTAATTTGTAATTCTTAAGTTTTAATGAGAATTTAATATTTTGTTAATTTTGTTGTGCAATGTCTTTTGATGTTTATACCACATTTCCGAATTAAGTTATTCTCTTTCTAATTAAAAATCTAATATAAGTTTTGTCCTAAATATTATTATGTAGTTATTATTGACAGATAAATGTTTTATTTGTTTATAAGATTTAAAGTTAATTTGATTTTACACTAATTATGTTTAGACCAATAATTGACAAATTTGAACAGAGTGAACGACTTCAGTAAACAATCATTGACAAAAATCTTCACACTTATCTTTTAACAAATTTCACGCGATATCCAGAAGAAAAAACCAAAAATCTATGTAAAATTATATAGATTTGATAAATGTTTGACAACATGTTCAATTTTTTTTACAAAAATAAGGGGTGTTTGGAAACAAATTCTAAAAGTTTCTTCTGTTTTAATAGTATAGATGTATATATGTAAAATTTTATTTATTTAATAAATGTTTGGCAACATGTTCAATTTTGTTAAAAAAAAAATAAGGGATGTTTGGAAACGAATTCTAAAAGTGTTTCTGTTTTAACATTATAGATTTCCGACTAATTCTATGAATAAGAAAAAACTGTGATCTTTTAACTAATAATTTTTTTATTTGAACATAAGATATATATATATATATATATATTTATTTAATATATTTTGGATCGATAAAATCTGACTCAATAATCATAATAGCCTTACAATAAATGCATACGGAATCAATTCTATTTGAAAAAACCGCAGGAAATAAAAGCATTTTTTATTGGGAGTTTTTTACATGGATTTTTCACATTCTAAAAAAAAATCATTAAATGTGAAATTTATTAATAAAAATGAATATATACAAGTGTTGAATCAAAATAGTTAATACGTAGATATGAGAAAACCAATGAAAAGTTTTTTTTAACATGAAAGACTCATGTAATAAACTCTCAATAGAATTTTTTATTTTTTTTACACTCTCAATAGAAATGCTCTAACCATTTGACAACTTGACCAAAGGCATATCCCCTTTACAAACATAGATATATCTTATAATAGTTTTATAATATATATGTGAACTTGTATGTTTTTATTGTGAAATTATTTTTGCCCAAATAAAATCTCGAACTGACAAAATATACTTCCATCGACCATCGTACAACTACAAAATTGATTGTTTAATTATATTGTTTATTAATTGTGAATATTGCCTCACAGGATTGAACCTCACTAGAACCATAATTATTCGGATAAATTTTGTTCATTAGACCTTGACGACTCAACTTACGACATGTAGGCAAAAGATTTGGGTTGTATCTCCTTCCGATGGTCTTTCCGTTTAAACACCACATGAGACGCATAATTTGTGTTGTATGAAAGACACCGCGGTAGCTCTGACTCGTCGAACCTAGCAGATGCATGCATGCACCAGCCCACATAACATGCATTAGGTTCGCTAGCTTTATATGTCAGAATCACAATCATAATTCATCATTGCATCTTTCTATGTGATTGTGGCAGATACACCTGACTAGGACCCGATCATCCGGGATCCAACGTTCTTGACGAAGTAAACTCTGTAAGTAATTCCGATTTTAACTTCGGTGGAGAGGGTTTTTGATCCTTTAACTTCAGTGGAGGAGTATTATTGTATATTTATTACATCTGAAGTTTTCGAATGCCTTGAGCCTCGAAAGATCTTCAAAAAACTAAAAGCAAAACCTAAAAGCTAAAACCTTTCGTCATAAATTTTTTTGAATCAATTTAAAAAGCCTTTGAGAGGCAATTTTTTTTTCCTTTCACCAAAACCCTTGCCGACAAAAACCTTTCTTCTCCAATCTCCCTCGCCGGCGCGCGTGGTGATTCAGCGCCGCCGGCGGAGGGACCCCCGTGGTCCGCTTGTTCTTCGCCTTCTCTTTGTTTTTTAGTTTTTCCCCTCGGCTGGTGGTGATTTCTGGTGTTGATCTCTTGCGGTGGTCTTGGTCAATTTGCGGCGGTGGCTTTCTCGGTTTGCTCTTCCTTGCGGCGGGCCTCGGTTTCTCCTTCCTCCGGCCTGGGCGTGTGAGGACATCGACCGACTTGGGGTGGGAGTTTCTTCGGCCTCGCCATTCACCCTTCGTGGTTGTCTCCGGTGGTTCTTCTTCTCTCGGCTCGGGTTTTCGCTCTGTAGCTGCGGTCTCCTCTTCCGGCGAGGATTCGATTGCTCCTCCCCTTTGATTTGCCGAGGACAGCATCTCTTCCGAGATTTATGCATTCAATCCTCTCCAACTTTGTCTCTAGCTTGCAGCGGCGGCGATGCCGCTCGTGGAGGGTGGTGGTTCTCCGGCTTCTCGCGGTGGTGGCGCGTGGCAGACGGCGTCTTCAACGGTGAGTTTGTCCAGTTCTGCTTCTCGGCGGTCCTTGGATCGGAAATCTGTTTCCGATCTAGTGGTGCTTTACCCTCCTCGGTTTGTTGCTCCTCCGGCGGGTTTTCTAAGGCGGAAGGTGGTTGGTGGTGTGGCTCGAAGATGTGTCTCCATGGTGGAGGGGTTCTTCGTGCGTCTTTATCAACCTGCTCTCCGGTTTTCCTTGCATGCGTTCCATCAGCGGTGTTCTCGTGCTCTCGTGCCGGTTTCGTGTCCGTCCGTGGCTACGAGTTCTCTGGGGTTTTCCGTTGTGGTTTGTTGCTCTCTCAGTTGTTGTCTTTGTTGTTTTGCTCGGCTGGTGTTTTAGTTCGAATCTACTGGTTTCGCGAGTTCCGATTTGGCTGTGTCTACCTCCTCCTTTCTCCTTGCCGGTGGCCGAGATGTGCCTCCTTCCTCCTTCAGTATCTCCTCGCCGGTGGCCTTGGTAGTGGTGCGCCTCCTGCCCCCTCTCGCAGCTCAAGGATTGGTGCTTCTTCCTCTTCTCCGCACCTTGAGGTTGATTGTAGGCGTTAGTCTTTCTGGTTCTCGCTGGAGCTTGTTTCTTTCCTGGTTGTGGAGTGTTCCTTGGTGGCTCTTGTCTGCTGTGGCTCCCCTTCAGCTGGGTCTGATGGTTCGTTCTTCTCTGCTAGTCTTTGTTTCGGTTCTGATTGCTCATTTGGTGTTTGCTCCCTCTTTGGATTTTGGTGTCTCGGGTTCTTGTCTGGCGGTTCTTTGGCAGGTCAAGGTTTTCTTTGGGTTGTGGTGTGGGTGCGTTTGGTTTCTTCCTGTCTCGGAGGATGGTTGTGGATTTCCAGTTCTGTTCCTGGCCAGTTTCTGAAAGCTTGTCTCGGCAAGTCGGCTTTTGGGAATGTTTTAGGTTTTAGATGCTGCCATTGTCTGTCCTATTGCCGCTGTTGCAATTTTGGTTCTTTGGTTCTCGCTCTATCTCCTCAATTTGCTCTGTCGTGTGCGTATCCGAGTTTCGTCGATTGATAATCCTTTTTAGTATCCTTTTGCTATTTGATAGTTGCTGTGATTTCGGTTTCCACTATGTAGTTTTTATTCTTTATTTTTTTGTATTGTACAATAAGCAATGTATATTGAATGCTTTTACCCCAAAAAAAAAAAAAAAAACCTTTCATCAGTCACGAGTTCACGACCTTTCTCGGCTGTCTATCAAGAAAAGAAAAGAAAAAAAAAATCCGCCCTAAAAAATGTGATTTATTTTGTATGCTTGTAATTGTATGACCTATGGTTAATGGGAATATATGCGGCGATGTCTAATCAAAATCTAAGTTCTGAGCAGGTTGACAAAAATAAAAAGTTGTGTGTAGAAAATGACATGCGCACCTGAACCATATCTGGAAACACTCTTTAATCAGGGGGTTATCTGTTCAAGTCATATTATTTATTATGATTGAGTAAAAAATCACTACAGTTTGAGTAAGATGAATATGTAATAGCTATCTTAATTTATAGATTGTTTTTATTTACGTTTATTTTTAGCTAACGTTCTAAAAGCGTTTGTCTTAAATGGAATAATAACTTTAGCAGTATAAAAAGAATGTTATGATTACTAATTTACCATAGATTGTAAACATAAAACAAACGCAATATTTCATGTTTAAAACAATAAATATCTTTCGCACAAAACAAAAAACAATCAATATCTTTTTCTGAAAAAAAAAACAATAAATATCTTCATGTAAAAAAAAAACCCAATAAATATCTTCTTCTTTTTTGTTATTCCAGTTGCGAATTTGTTTGGATCTTGCTTCGAAAAGATTATGGGTTGGCAATACAAAATAGTTACTTACAAATTGAGGATTCGTTTGGTATGAATTTAATTGTACATAAAAATTTACAGAAAATAAGAATAAAAATCACAATCAACTTGAGATGTCCCTCGTATATATGTAACATAATATAGTTATATTTATACCTTTACAATCAATTGTTAAAATTTCTTATCTACACAATGTAGTTGATGCTTATCATTACTTTACTTCTAATCAGTTCAATATGTTTCCAAAGAAGATTGGTTTTCACTGTCTTTTATAATATAATGTCTAAATAAATGTGTATATTTTAATGTTTACATATACAAATGGCCACTGCGTCGTTTCAAAAGAATTTGGATATAAAGCAAGTCATGGCATGTGTGACATAAGAGATAAGTTTATATAATCCACCAGAATAACAGAACAAATATTTTTTTTAATGAATAATCATAAGTATAAAAATTATATCATATTTTCCAAATCCAATACGTCAATTTAATTTAAAAAATATATGGAGGATTTGTGATTTTTTTTTTATAAACTGATTTTTCATTTTTGTTTGGTAAATATACAATTCTAATACTCTACCACGGTTTTAGTAAAACTGACCGATTTAAACAGCTAAATATTTTAAATTTATTTTAAAAATTAGTTGGTTAGCCGCGTTTCGCGCGGTATTTTATATATTTTTTATTGATGTAGTTAACAAATATTTTGGTAATAGTAAAACTTTTGATAAAATTTAGTATTTCACCATTTTTTTAAAATAATAATTTAGTATACCGTAGCTATGCAAACAGCCCTAACTAAACAACAATGAGTATAATTGTTATGGGGAAGCATGATTACCATCTTGTTGCGCTATACATACCCTACTCTATATATGAGACGCGCCATAAAAAATACACAGTCTCGATCGAGTTATCATCGAAGTCATATCTGCCAAAATATCCTACACTTGTACACCTAATGCTCATAGCTAAGCACGACTCAAATCAGCCACCGAATTCGGTGTACATATCTAGATCATTTAACTTCTATGAAAACTTCTATATTTCACAAATAGAGAAGGAGAATAAAGCACTAAGGATTCAAAACCCACATTAGAAAATAATATATACATATACATCATTCTTCTCAAAAATATGGATCATATGTCCATTCAACTGACTTTAATCTCTGCAGAAGCGTCTAACATGTTTCCAATATATACTCATAATCTCTCTCTCTCATGAACGCGAAAAATTCAACCACATACCACACTTTGGCCCGATTTAAACCTAACTTTCACTATCTTTCTCCCGTTTCCCCTTTACTGAGCAGTTTCGGTGTCTCATTTCTGATTTGAGCGTTGGAAAATTTTCGGGAAGACTTTACCCATTCGTCATTTCAATGATTAACTTGAACATGTTATCATTTTAAGATACCACATTTTGCCTCTTATAATATGCATTCTTGCATACCCATCAAAGAACTTGAAATTGCCATCTGAGCTTATAGAAGCTCTTGCGAGTATTCTTTTGTTGAGCGAATCTTCATCCCCAAACCCCAACACCAATTTCTAACCATCAAAATGCATTGTTTTATTTATCCCCTATAACTTACTTAGAATCAACCGACATATTCCAAAAAAATATCCTAACTAACGACTAATTAGTAATTATTGTTTTCTCTAATTATAAATGTTTTAAGCAATTATTTTGATTGATTGTTTTAACTTATACAATTCTTCTGAAATTATTTTGATTGATTGTTTTAAATTATATATCACAACATTTTTTGGATTTAATTTCGAAGAAGTTTAATTTATAATTTATAAACAGTAAATTCTACAATTATAATATTGTCCAACTAAATGTGACGAGAAACCAATTAATTTTGTTTTATCTCCAAATAAAACTATAAAATGAGATTTTTTATTTAGTTTAATCTTATGACTTAATGTTGTAATTTATCTAAAAAATATAATTTTGTAATATTTTATTTTTGTTTAACGGTTCTTGGATATTTGTGGATTAAAAGAACTCGGGTTGAGAAGTTATTTTTAGGATTTATTGAACTATTATATTCATGTCTACCAAATCTCATATATAATTTTAATTATACAACTAATACTTGTATCATTTAAATAATTATCTATAATCTATTTATCATAGAATCATCCATTTTGGATCAAAAACATGTACACAATTTTTAATAAATTATTGGCATTGGATCCTTTATGAATTATTGGTTGATTAAAATTAGGGGGACTCCAAATGAGTAGGTGATAGTTTTGGAAGAGATTAGAAATGTAATGGAGAATAATTGAGTGATGATGTGTCATTATTTTAAACTATAAGAAGATGATGTGGTAGCCTAAGAAGACAGCAAATTCAAGTTTATATATAGATAGTGATTAATAAGTGTTTAATGCTATTCACAAAATGGCTTAACATCGTAAAACGTATTGAGCAAAGAAAAATGGCTTAACGTTGTTTAGTCAGACCCGATCTAGAAGACAGACAATAGTTTAGGACTACTAATTTTTTATGGTTTTTCAGAGCCACTAAATTTTTGTTTTAATAATAATAATCATATTTTTTAAGTAAACCAATTTGTTTTTTATTAAAAAATATTGTTTAAAAATATTTTAATAAAATTGTACATATATTTAAAGTTAATATCATTTAAATTTTTGAATGTTAAATATAAAAAGGACCCGGAATGCTTTTTTATTCTGACCGCTATTTTTATAAGACCGGTTCTGCGTCTAGTGTCCAAAAGAAAAGCCCCCTCAGGCTTTAGAATATTGGTAGTACTATTTTCATCCATAATTTCATAAGCAACATCTCATTCCAAAAATAACACTGATATTTAGCAAATATCTATGTGAAGAAAATACACAGTTACACAACTAGTTTTTTATTTTATTTTTGTCTTCATTTTTGTAAATAATTCCTTTACACGAAAAATACAAACTCAAAATATAATCGAGAGGACTATATGCATCTATACAATCTATATATAAACATCTAACTATATAATTTATACATAAATTAAGAAAACAGTATATATTTTTAATAATCCTATGTTTCTATATGTTTGCCTCACTTCTCCGCCTCTCTAAACCTCTTTCCTCGTAACCCCTATGATCAAATCTCCAAATGACCAATTAATTAACCCAAAACATATACACAAATCTCGAATTATATAATGCAAATAAATGACCCCACCAATCGGAAAATTCGTAGTCTGAGATTCTTCACTGTCACCGGCAAATATTTTCATACCGGCGGCGAAACACAGATCGATTTACGAAGAGTACCAGTTTAAACCAGGTAATTGGTACGACGTCGTTCTGAATAACCCGTCTCCTAAAACACCACCTTGCTGTTGCATCAAAGGCGGAGTCTCCTCCATCATCGAAGAAGACATGTTGGAACAGTCTCCTCCTCCGCCCCCGTGAAACCGTTTGCTCGGAGACACATCCTGCTCTTCCTCCGCTACAGGCCAATACGACGCCGGAAGAGCACGTTTCAGGTTCGCCATCATCATCGGCCCAGACGACGAAGCGGGATTCAGACCGACGACGACGTCGGCGTTAGTATCGCCGTTAGAGCCAGCACCGTTGTTATGATTCACTGAGTCGGTACCGATGTTATTGATCATTCCGGCGTCGTACAAACCTGGATCGCCGTCGGAGAAAATCCCGTAACCACCGGAGGAGAATTTCCCCGGGAAGAAATTCATTGATCTGGAGACATTGTGGTGGAGTCCGGTAGCAGCCGCCATTGATATCGACGGGGGGATTTTCCTGAAGATGTAATCGATCATATCGTGATCCTTATCGTTATCCACATGTCGACCTGCGTTGTTCTTCTTGTAGATTCGACATAGCACCCAATCATCAAGCTACATAAGAAGATTCCCCAAAAAAAAAAACGATTCCGAAATCAATAAATCACCAAATCAAACGAAGATCAAAAGAGTATTGAAGATCGAATATATTACTCGGAGGGAGTTTTTCTTGTTGCCGAAATCACATCCAGGTGGTCTGTTGTTTGGTTTGTTGTCGATGAGACGATACTCATGCATGATCCAATCGCTTTTCACGCCTTTTGGAGGTTTGCCACTGTAGAAGACGAGAGCCTTCTTCACGCCGACCTTCTGGTTTCCCTCGGAGGCAAGCACCGGTTTATCAGTACCCGTCGCTTTCCAGTATCCCGACGTCGCCGCTCTGTTCGGCCTCGCTCCGTTCGGATACTTCCGATCTCTTGGACTGAAGAAGTACCATTCCTGCTCTCCAAACGAAGCCTTTGCTGCAACAACAAACCAAACAAAAACAAAATCCAGAAATCAAAATTCAAAAAAAAAAAAAAAGGCAGTTAAATCATACGTCACACAGAGAGAAATGATTTCTGGAGATTAAAAAATAAACTCACAAAAATACAAACAAATCAAATAAAAAAGAGGTGAAAACTTGGACGATGATGATGAATTGATGATGATGATGAGATGGTACGTACCGGGAAGTTCCCATGGATCGAATTTATAGAGATCAACTTCGGCGATGATGGCGACGGGTAAAGGAGCGGAGGCGGCTTTTCGTTTGAGGTAGTGAACGACGAGCTCTTCGTCGGTTGGGTGAAACCGGAATCCTGGAGGAAGGTTAGGCTGAGGTGGCGGAAGAGCACCGGAAGAATCAGTGCTTTCCATTACAAGTTTTCTCTCCGTTGTAAATCTAGCACCGTGATCGGAGGATTTGGTAGTTTCTCGGATTGTAGGAGAAACTCATGTTACTCTGAGATTATTCCTTCTTTTTTTTTTTCGTTTCCTTAGGATTTTTTTTGGGAAGGTGTGCTGAAAAATGCTTCATAGAGTCGGCGTTTTCATTCTTTTAAATGGCCGCACAAAACGCCAATTTGTGGGTTTTAATCATCTGTTATTATATACACCCGCGGAGATTCACGTAAAAAATGCTAAATAATAATACTACTTCATTAATATTTACTTCCTTTCCTTTTTTATTTGTACATTAATATTTACTATTACATGATGTATCATGTATATCTACATAAATTAGTAAGAAAAAAATAGTTACAAAATTTATTGAAGGATTAAGTGTATATACTATATATATTAGATATGTAATTCACGCAACATTATCGTAGTCAAAAAAAAAACTTATTTTGTGTGTAAATTTTTTTATTTTGTTAATATCTAGATGTGTGTTACTATAACGATTTGTATCAATATGATAGAGTGATAGATAAAAAGTATGAAAAGTTAACATTGATACAATCAGGGGCGGATGCAGATAAAGAAAATGTGTGGCATGTGCCACTAGATCCGCCTCTGGATACAATCATGAACCTTTTCTGAAAAAAAAAAAAAATACAATACAACCAAGTTGTTAAAAATAGTCTAGCCAATTGTCTTAACACAAAAAAAAAAAAAAAAAAGTCTAACATTACTATACCTTTACTTACCGAAATAATTTTGAATCACATAAATGATGTTAATCAGAGATGATCAAATAATTTCAGCCGATTTTAGTGTGTTTTGGTTACACTAAAGGATATAAATGCGGCGACAATGCGACACATATACAAAGCCTGACTAATCATGTCGAGTCTGTGTAATTACTAGATTAACCAAGTCGCATGAGGGTACATTAGTCATTTCTGGCTAGATTAATAACTATAATTAACCATATATTAAAAATTAATATTTCCCTGCGTTTATATTATAGGCTCGACACGGACGAACTACGACAATGGAGAGGAGGCTGCAATAAACGTCCAAAACGATATATCTTGCTATTTATTTTTTCGACGTCAAAAATATAAAATTTAGCAAGATATGTATCGCTTTCTTCGTTACTTGATGACAAATTACAATAACACATCAATTCCAACAGTCGATGCATCTTTGCTATATAATACATAATTATTACGGTGTAAGTATATCGCAAAATGAACAAAAGTTTGAAGAAATTTCTAATTTTCATTTTGTAGGCTGTAATAAAATTGGGTTAGTTTTATTTATTTTTGTGTGGCCACCGTTACTGGTTAATTTCCCAATGATAAATCGACACGTGTGATTCCTAGTGGAAGCGATATTCACACGTGGCAGTCGGAGACGTGGGACCCATATAATCGCCACAGAAGGTAACAAATTGATGACGTGGAAATGGATGGCCGGGTGGGTGCGGGAAAAAAAGCTTTACGTTTCAGATGTCATATGTCACGCTTTTGTTATTGAGATAATCGCACCACCAGAAAAAAAAATTAGATTTAATAAAATAAAAATTAAGGAATCAAACAAAATCGACCCATCTCATGTGATTTTTAGTTTCGATTACTTTTTTGTATTTTATTATAAGAATCTCTTCTTTCTTTTTTTTTCCCAACGTCATAAGATAATTATAACCATGCATTTTTGTATGACTTCTGACCATGAGTTTTTTTGGGGAAATAGTACTCCTAGTATCAAAATTTATTACCTCCTGTCTTTGTTGGAAAGTATTATTTCATAGAGATGAATTAATGATTTCATATTTTTTTCTTCCAATTTTCCTATATCAATTGAAATCAGTTCAATGTAAATCTTAATTAAATTAACAAATCTAGTTATAAAGTGTGTAAAACCTCCAAAACATACAACTTAAAGAATCCGTTGGAGTAATTTATATGTTTGCTCATTTTTTTTATTTGTTATAATATTTTCGAATATTTATAAATTTATTTTTCTAAACAAATTTTTACTACACCTATTTATAATATATATATATATATATATATATATATTTACGTATATTTTAAAATTTCACTGATTACATAAACATATATATATATATGTATGAAAATATGTATTTAATTATTTTAAGTTTTAATACATATATACTTATAAACTTTTTCTACATTTTGAAAATATTTTTTTGTGGTATTATTTTATTTTGTACACGTTTATAATTTGTCTCACATATTTTCTTTAGTATATTATAAAGTATTTTACAACAAAATATTCATAAATTAAAGACAGTCTCTTTTGTTTACTGTTTTTTTTTTTAGACGTCAAATTAAAGACAGACTATATATATCCCCCCAGTTTTGTCTTTAGAGCACTTCGTTTATAAAAAGATTAAAAATATAAAGAAACGAGAAATGTGGACCATATTTTACACACCTTGTACCAACTCAAGAAAATGCTTGCCTCTAATTAGTCAGATTAATTACATCATTTCTAAGTCACATCCATCAGATCAAGATTCAAGAGACATCCTATTTGCATTCACAGAGATTTCTAGTGCTTTACATGGTTGCGCACCATTTTTTATTTTTTTATTTGGCTAACCTTCAGAATCTCAAAACACACGGACACACCTCCTGATCCGTGTACATTATTCGAACCCATAGTTTTTTTTTGTTAAGGAATATTCAACTCTAAAAAAAAACAAGTACATATATGCTATGACCTTTTGGTCATACAGTACTTCTCTTCTACATGCAGAGAAAAAGAGAAATTAAGCATACACTTAGAAGAAATAAATAAAAAACGTTAAGCCCGCTTAGCTAAGATTCTAGCCATGGCCTCCACATCGGCCTAGGCTTCCTTGATCTCGGCCTCCTCGAACACATCGGCCTCGGCTTCCTCGAGCTTTTTCCCCTTACCAATAGTATATACGCGAAACTACTTGAAAATGGTATCTACAACACAACGTGGTTGCTGAATATTGGGCTATCTCGTATGTCAATTTTATGGTGTAGTTTGATAAATCAGAGTTAAAACGATGTTATTGTCCAATCACCCACAACTCAAAACTATATATGCTATTCATATACCGTAATAGTTAAAAAGTGTTTTATTTTCTTTTGTAACCATGAGTTTTCAAATAATTTCGTTTTTATTTCTAAAGTGTATAGCTGTTTGTGAATTCGCAGTACTAAAAAATGTGTTTCTATCAAATGTAGAGCTGTCAAATGAGCCGTTCAGGTCCATCCGTACCCGTCTATGAAGACCATATTTTTTATGGGCTGTCATTGGCCGGGCTTTACTGGACAGTGGTTCAAAAATTGTCCACGTCCAATTAGACAATGTCCAGATGGGTATGTCCATGGACGCCCAATTGCATTAATTTTTGTTTTTAGTGTATTAAATTAGTGTGTTTATTTGATTAATTACAATTATATCATTATTGATCTAAATACGATCTTAAACATTATTTGATTAGTTAACTCACTGTATGTAATATTTTGCATAATTACAAATACAACCTCAATGCAATATTTTTTTTTTTGATAATTAATAACTAGACTAAAGCAAACACGTTCATATTACACATCTAGTCACTAACAAACTGTGTTAATTGAATCCAGGCCTTTCAATTTGAGTGTTTACCCGCGGGATTTGACCCGTTGCGGGGCGGGTGTGGGTCAAATTTTTTTTTTTTTTTTAAGCGGGGCGGGTGCGGGTTTAATGTTTTAGAACCGCAGGTTTGCGGGTTACCCGCATACAAAAAAAAACATTTCCTAGATCTAATTTTTTTTTCTCACATCCCTCTCTCTTCCTTTTGTCTTCTCCGCCTCCCTCTTCCTCTAATCCTCTCTTTCTCTCACCTCACTTTCTCTTCCTATCTCTTCCTCTCCCTCTCCCTCTCTTACCTCACGCTCACCTCCCTCTCTCTTCCTATCTCTTCCTATCTCTTCCTCTCCCTCTCTCACCTCACGCTCACGCTCACCTCCTCCTCACCTCACGCTCACCTCCCTCTCTCTCTCTCTCTCCCTCGCCTCCCTCTCTCTCACGCTCGCCTCCCTCTCCCTCTTTCTCTTAGATTATTATTATTATTATTATTTTTTCATAACCCGCGGGTTACCCCTAGACCCGTTTGACTAATGCGGGGTAGGTGCAGGTCAAAGATATGGTGATTCGCGGGTCTAACAGGTAAAAAAAAAAAAAACCGAACCCGCTGCGGGTCGGGTCAGGCGGGGCGGATCCGACCCGCTTGACATGCCTAATTGAATCTCAAAGCAAACACGTTCACTTACACACTACACCCAATTTCATCAAACAGAAACTAAAGAACTGCTAGTAAAAAGTATTCGTTTTTCAAGTAACGAAAACTTCAAACACAAATACAAAAATCTGAGACAATCATTATAACCACTTCAATTTAACAATAAGCTAATCCAGAAAGATTCAACAATAAACAAAGTAAATCATCTCACTAGCCTCTATAAAAGTAAATCATCTCGTCGACACAGGGCCAAAATACAAAATTTCAACATAAACCTCAATCGAATAAGTCCAATGAAACAAAAAACGGCATTGAAATAAAAACCCAGAAACTTCAACAGAGACAATAAACACATAATCTGAAAGAGAGAGGAGAAAGAGGAATACCCAATTCGCTTCTTATTTCCCCGAAATGAGAGAACTTTTGCCGAAATTTCGTAGTCCTCCAAATACCCTCAACGGAACAACGAACTGATTAAGTCTTAGTCGAAGAGATCGAACAAATCTGTAAATGGTCTTAGTCGAAGTCTCAGTCACAGTCTCGACGATGAAGAGAGCCGAGAAAATTAATCCCAAATTAATTTTTTTCTTTCAAATACCCCCAAATTGATTAAACCCTAGATTTTTAAGTATTTGGGTATGTCCACTGTCCACACAGTCTAGCCCGTTTTTGACCGCGGACAAAACTGGTCTTCGCCCAGTTGGACCGTTTCGTAATTGAGCGTGACCTTGATCGGTCCGTGATGATATGGACTGGGCGAGCCCACAAACGGCCCACCCAATTGACAGCTATAATCAAATGTCATTAATATAGTTTAATTGAAAAACATCAAAAGTGAAGCACAAATGTCACATGATAAATAATATTTGAGATGAGATCATATAATGTTTTGATCTCGAATATGGAGAAATATGTGAGTTTCGGTCCAAAAACTTTTAGTAAATTAAAATATATCACTAATCTATACTAATATAAAAATGACCACTAAAATACCATTAATTTATTGACTTATAAATGTATGTGTTTTGGTCGTAATTAAGCTCGTCTTTTCAATATTTTGATTTTATAATTTAATCCGAATTAAACTTTAACATTTAAAATAAAATGACAAATCTACCTTATAAAGAGATAAAGGAGGCTCTTCAGCATTGACACACCTTATAAAAAGAGAAGGGGGCTCTCCAGCGTCGACACGTCAGCCACCCTTATTGGTCCATTTTTTTTTTAATATCAAGTCAGCGTTCAAGTAAAAATACTTATAATTCTTCAGACCAAGCTGCGCACAAATTTTCTTTCAGAACCTCCGATAATCTAAACCTACCACAAATCACTTCCTCCAACCTCCGATTCATCACACAGACAAATTTCATCAACCTTATCATGCCCACACCCTGAAACACACACGAAACCATAAAGAGAGAATGGGAGCTCTCCAGCGTCGACATGTCAGCCCCCCTTATTGGTCCATTGGTATCACTTCCTCCAACCTCCGATTCATCACACAGACAAATTTCATCAACCTTATCATGCCCACACCCCGAAACACACACGAAACCATACAGAGAGAAGGGGAGCTCTCCAGCGTCGACACGTCAGCCCCCCTTATTGGTCCATTTAAAAAAAAAAAATTATATCAAATCAGCGTTCAAATAAAAAAACTTATGATTTTTCAGATCAAGCTGCGCACAAATCTTCCTTTAGAACCTCCAAAAATCTAAACCTACCATAAATCACTTCCTCCAACCTCCGATTCATCAACCTTATCATGCCCACACCCCGAAACACACACGAAACCATAACCCTAAAATTGCTACAACCTCTCTAAAAACCTAATCATCGATTCCTCGAGTATTGTCGTCGAAGAAGAGGTATTGATAATCGATCTGCTATGGCGACAACCAATCCAGAAAGAGGCCATGATCGCCCCCGCCGTAGATGCAACCTCCTCCCTCTCTGTCTCCAAGGATGACGCTAGCTGGGAGTATGGTGATTCATCAACCTAACGAAGACGAGAGCTCCGGCTTTTCCAGCGATGATTCGTTTTGGAATAGTAAGGACCGCGGATTCAATCTCTTGAATTACAAGGTGCAAACTCTTCATCGCCTCTCTGTTTCATAGTATTCCTTTTGCCCTTCTCTAGATCTGCATTTGTTACAAAGAATTTAAAATACTGAGAAGTAAGGGGAGCTAGCCTCTTCTGGATTTCATCTGTTGATTTACTTCATCCGTTTGGGCTTTAGTTTGGATTTTACTGTTTTTTCTTAACCTAAATGATATTCCGTGCTTTTAAATGTTCAAAAACTTTTAATGCGACTAAGTCTTTCATTATGACATGAGACTGATAACCCAATGTATGTTTACCACTATATGATAACCCAAGGTTTGCTTATCTTCTGATATTTTTCAATCAAATTTTCCCATTCAGCCTCACAATTGGTGAAGAAGATTATTGAAATCAATCCTTACATGCTTCGTACAAGGCCAGAGGAAGATGCAGCTTTACAACTCTGGAACATAAATCTTGGAAGTAAGGTAGGTATGTCAATTCTTTGCTCCCCGTAATAACACATGATTATATCTATCACTTATCTTCATTAATGTGGTTTTTGGTAATCTTGTTGCGTCAGAGATTGACACATTGAGTTGAGGGAACAAAATCAGATAATACTCTTAATAGAAATATCATAACATCAGAGAAAATGCATAAACAAGTAAAGGAAAAAAAAATAGTAGATGTTAAGAAAGATAAATAATTATCCTCTTTTCCACCGCCCCACTTACCGACGCACTCATCCCCTTATATATATATATATATATATATATATATGTGTGTGTTGTGTGAAGTAAGAAATACTCTCAATTCTTCTCTTTCTCTCACCTCACACACAACTCTCTCGATCGACTCATCTCTCTCTCCACATCTCTCTCTCCACTTCTCTCTCCATCCATTATCTCTTCGCAAACAAAGTATATAATATATATATATATATATACTACAAACAAAACAAGTACTTATATATATATATATTCAACAATATAATATATCATAATTTATAACACGTTATCAACACAATCCCCAATCCGTCCATATACCGAAAAAGTTATCATGTCAAACTTGACAAAGCTCGAGATTACTGCCCTTTATATTTCTGGGAAAAACTATATGACATGGGCAATAGCTGCAAAAATGCACATCAAAGGGATAAAAACTTCTTAATACCATCGATGCGTCAGAAATAACATCGGATGAGAACAAGGCAAATGCCATGATATTTTTGTTCCACCACATCCATGATGCTAAAAGACCAATACATCACAAAAGAAGATTCTGCAGATCTCTGGAAATCACTCAAAGATAGGTTTGATCACCAGAAATACGTGATCTTACCAAAAGCCAAACATGAGTGGCTGAATCTGCGGTTTCAGGATTACAAAAGTGTTGGTGAATATAATTCTGCTTTGTTCGGGATCACCTCCAGAATGGTGTTATGTGGAGAAGAAGTAAGCGATTATGATATGATCGAGAGAACACTCCAAACATTTCATCCTAGAAATGTAATCATGCAACAACAATACCAGGCAAAAGGGTACACTCTTACTCAGAGTTGATGCAAACCCTCCTTGTTGCAGAGCAAAATAATCAGCTCGTGATGCTAAACCATCAGACTCGTCCAACTGGATCAGCTCCATTCCCAGAAGCGAATGTTGTATCATCCAGTTACAATAATTGGCAACGACATGGATCCGATAGAGGCCGTGGCCGTGGTCGTGGTCGTGGACGTGGTCGAGGCCAAGGAAGAGGATTTCATTTTACTAATTTCAACACCGGGAAAATTGATAAAAATTCTCAAGAGAATAAAGTTAGTAAAACAATGAACAAACATTATGAAAATGCTTGCTACATATGTGGCATAAAAGGACATTGGTCTAGTACATGTTGTACACAAAGACATTTGGCCGATTTGTATCAAAAATCCCAAAAGGGAAAAGAAAAGGAAGGTGAAACCAACTTCATCTCTGATGAATCTGGACCCTCTTTCGATGGCATTGATAATGATGCACATCTCGATCTTTCTGATTTCCTCATTGATCCTGAGGATATCAACGCCCAACAAGTTGACTAAAATAAGCTATTTTTTCTTTTTATAAATTTGTGTTATATGTATTTTTGTTATAAAAATATGTTGTAAAATAAGCTATTAATGCATTTTTTATGAATACTTTAAATCCAGAATATGTCAAGATCTGAGATTCGGGATGGAGATTTATGTCTAGCAGACAGTGCCACAACACACACAATACTTAAAGATAAAAAGTATTTCTCCTATCTAAATTTAAAAAATTTCGTTGGAAGCGTGAATACTATATATGAGAATGCAAAGATTATTATGGGCTCTGGAAGAGCTTGTTTTTCAATGCCAAGGGGAACAAAGTTTGAAGTGCAAGATGCACTATATTCCTCTAAATCCCAGAGAAACTTAATAAGTTTCAGAGATATCTGCAGAAATGAATATCATATAGAAACCATGAATAAGAATGGCATTGAATATCTTTGCATCACATCACTAATTCCGGAAATGAAAATTATATCAGAGGAACTCAGCATTATCCTCCGGATTATATTCCATAAAGATTTATATAGTTGAATCATATATTACAGTAAACCCGAAGTTTACTAGTACATTTAATGTGTGGCATGAAAGACTTGGCCACCCTGGTTCAGTCATGATGAGAAAGATTGTGCAAAATTTGAAGGGCCACCAGTTGAAAAACCAGAAGATTTTTCAATCGGGAGAGTTTTCATGTAATGCATGTTCTCAAGGAAAACTCATAATTCGGTCATCACCATCCAAAATTGGGAATGAATCTCCAGTATTCTTGGAAAGAATACATGGTGATATATGTGGACCTATCCACCCACCATGCGGGCCATTTCGATATTTTATGGTATTGATTGACGCATCCAGTAGAGGGTCACATGTGTGTCTATTGACAACACGAAATATGGCTTTCGCAAAATTCATTGCCCAAATAATCAGGTTGAAATCACAATTCCATGAATACGCCATAAAAAAAATTAGGCTTGATAACGCTGGTGAATTCACTTCATAAACCTTTAATAACTATTGTATGTCAATGGGAATCGATGTTGAGCATCCAGTCCCCCATGTACATACACAAAATGGCATGGCTGAATCTTTGATTAAGCGTCTGCAACTCATTGCTAGACCATTAATATTGAGAACAAAGCTCCCAATTTCTATATGGGGTCATGCTATCTTGCATGATGCGTCACTGGTCCAGTTAAGACCAAGCGCATATAATAAACATTCCCTTTACAATTAACATCTGGCCAGGAGCCAAATGTATCACATCTCCGTGTTTTTGGTTGTGCGGTTTATGTTCCTATAGCCCCACCGCAAAGAACAAAAATGGGGCCACAAAGGAGATTGGGTATATACGTTGGTTATACATCACCAAGTATAATTCAGTACCTTAAACCGTAAACTGGTGATATGTTACGGCTCATTTTGCCGATTGCCATTTTAATGAAGATGAATTTCCAGCGTTAGGGGGAGGAATTAAAAAGATTCCAAAAGATGTTACATGGTGCACACCGTCTTTGTTGCACCTCGATCCCCCTACAAATCAACGCGAACTCGAAGTTCAGAAAATCGTACACTTACAAAATATGGCAAATCAGTTACCAGATGCGTTCACCGATACAAAAAGAGTGAAAAAATCATATATACATGCTATGAATGCTCCATCAAGAATTAACGTTCTTGAATAACAAATTGATGGGAATATAGCAAATGAACCCAAAATTCAGTTGAGAAACGGGAGGCCAATTGGTTCTACAAACAAAAATCCCCAGAAGAAAAATAAATTGGGAGAACAAAACGAAAAGGTTCTCGAAGAACCATATAAATAAAAATGTCCATAAGACATTTATGAAAATGGTCCAGAAGAACTACATACAGAGAAAAGTCCTGAAGACGGAAATAACAAAGAAAAATATGAGATTTCCATTAACTATGCCCAAGACGGAAAATATGGGATAGAAATGAAATAGAAAGACATTGATTATGAAGTTGATGATCCAAAGACATTGATTATGAAGTTGATGATCCAGACCCAATGTATGTATCAGAGTGCCAGAAAAGGCATGATTGGGAGAAATGGCAAATGGCCATGAAAAATGAATTATTCTCCCTCAATAAAAGAAAAGTTTTTGGACCTATTGTCACCACACCTTAAGATATAAAACCGGTTGGGTACAAATGGGTTTTTGTACGAAAAAGAAATGAGAAAAATGAGGTAACAAGATACAAAGCCCGTCTTGTTGCACAAGGATTTTCTCAAAGACCGAGAATTGATTATGAAGAAACATATTCCCCGGTTATGGATACAATTACATTCAGATTTTTAATGAGCCTTGCGGCATCCAAAAATCTAGAAATATTCCTTATGGATGTAGTGATAACATATCTATATGGATCACTTGATAATGATATATATATATATATATATGAGGATCCCAGGAGGATTAAAAATGCCTGCATCATTAAACTCAAAACCTAGAGAGATATGTGCGATCAAATTACAACGATCACTTTACGGATTAAAACAATCCGGGCGCATGTGGTATAATCGCTTAAGCGAATATTTACTAAAGAAAGGGTATTTGAATAATGCAATTTGCCATTGCGTCTTTATTAAGAAATCCTATCAGGATTTGTGATCATTGTTGTATATGTTGATGACCTGAACATCATTGGAACTCAAAAGGAAATTAATGACGTAAGAACTCATATGAAAGAAGAGTTTGAAATGAAAGATCTCGGACAGAAAAAATTTTGTCTTGGACTCCAGATAGAGCACTTCGAGATGGAGTATTTGTGCATCAATCAAATTATACCAAAATGATCTTACAACGTTTTTATATGGATAAAGCGAATCCTTTGAGTAATCCAATGGTTAATCGATCTCTCAATACTGAAAAAGATCCATTCCGACCTTATGAAGATAATGAGGAAGAGTTAGATCCTGAAGTACCTTATATGAGCGCTATTGGTGGACTTATGTATCTTGCAAATTGTACCCGACCAGATATAGCATTTACTACAAATCTACTTGCAAGATATAGTTCGTCTCCTACGCGCAGACATTAGAATGGGATAAAACATATTTTTCGTTACCTTCAAGGAACGATTGATTTGGGATTATTTTATCCTCAAAATTCCAAATTTTGTTTAGTTGGTTTTGCAGATGCAGGATATTTATCAGATCCTCATAAATCTCGGTCGCAGTCTGGATATGTTTTCACCATTGGAGGAACTGCAATCTCATGGCGATCCCAAAAACAAACTTTGGTTGCCACTTCTTCAAATCATGCAGAAAGTATTGCGCTACATGAGGCATGTAGAGAATGTGTATATATGGCTCAGATCCATAACTCACCACATTCAAGAAGCCACTGGAATAATCACCAGCAAAGAGCCAACAATCTTGTATGAAGATAACGCTGCATGCGTTGCCCAGACAAAAGAAGGCTATATCAAGAACGACAGAACAAAACACATCCCTCCAAGATTTTTCTCTTACACACAAGAGATCGAGAAAAATCAAGAAGTGGATATCCGATATATTCGCTCAAGTGACAACGCAACAGCTTTATTTATCAAGGCGCTTCCTACTACAACATTCAAGAAACATATTCAATGTATCGGAATGCGTCATCTACGTGATTTATAAGGAAGAGATCATATCCATCATTTCGAGGGGGAGACTACACTCTTTTTCCCTTGTCATGGTTTTTATCCTATTGGGTTTTTCCATGATTAAGTTTTTAACGAGACAGTACGTAACATATTAACAATGATGGATAATTAAGGGAGAGTGTTAAGAAAGATAAATAATTATCCTCTTTTCCACCGCCCAACTTACCGACGCACTCATCCCCTTGTATATATATATATATATGTGTGTTGTGTGAAGTAAGAAATACACTCAATTCTTCTCTCTCTCTCTCACCTCACACACAACTCTCTCGATCGACTTATCTCTCTCCACTTCTCTCTCCATCCATTATCTCTTCGCAAACAAAGTATATAATATATATATATATATATACTACAAACAAAACAAGTACTTATATATACATATTCACCAATATAATATATCATAATTTATAACAGTAGAGTATTATTTTAAATTGAAAAGTAGCTAAAAACATAAGAAGGAAACTCAAACTACTAATTTGGGACATTTGGGGCCCAATGCAAACAAGCTGCAACAGGTGTTAGGCTGCATGGCGAAAAGCGATCCGTAATAGATTGGCTTCCTAATAATCCATATTCCAAGCAATGTAGTCCTTATGTTAGTCCAACAAGCTAGTATCAGCGTGCGTTGTGCCGTCACGCTAATTTAGTTTATCCATATAGCAGCTTCCTTCACTCAACTCACCCATGCACAGCTTGATAATGCCATAGAGATATACAGCCTCTTCAACGAATGCGTCAACAGCTTTTTTCAAGTAGTTAAGGCCTTTCGGTGGAGTTGTCAACTACAAAATACACAAGTGGTGGATTTCACTACAAAACAAATATAGAAAATAATAATAAATAAATCACATGAGCGTTGGACTTAATGAAATACATGATAAAAGATAATATATCATAAACTAAATAAATTAAAAAAATACATCATTAAAAAAAAACACCAAAAAACTTTTAAATAAAAATACCCGCAGGTTAGCACGTGAACTCACCTAGTTAATATATAAAAGATATAAACCAATTTATTTAGCGCTAATAGATTTTGTATTGGAAATCTATAGTTTCTCATATGGTATGAAAGTCTGATAAGACCAAATAGATATATCCAATCAAAAAGGAAAATTATGATTCGATCTAGGATGAATGCACCAACACGAGTTTATAAAAAAACATGCACCAATATCCACTATTTACTAATTAACTTATAGCTGAAAACCCATGAATTCAAACAATATCGATCATGAATTTCAGAATATCAATCTTATAATCTGTAATAGACCCCAGCTAAAACACATGCATGTTCAACCCCTTAATAAGTGGGATGCGAGGGCGATTCGAACGTTAATACTTAATAATAACTATCAAACGATGCATATGCATCATATTATTTAACAATAACATATGTAGGTTGGTAAATTTCACTCTACTACCAGGTATTTAATAATAGTAAACCTAACTTCAAACTTTATACTATATTTTAAATTTTCCTCATTAAGAAAAACTTAATGCAGAAAAAACCGACCTACTTTCGAATGATCCAGTGTGTGAACTTTTGTAACCATTGCTTTCATCATGTGATACAATACTTTTATGCCATTTAGAAAAATATCTAAACCAAATTAAATGTCATATTACACGCTCTTCTGTAACGTGACAAGCCAAAACATCGTTATTACGTACCTAGCTTAAAAAACATTATGATATTTGATTTCGAGCATCTTATAAGGATTCTTAGCTAGCCCTTTGCCAATAGTTTCAGTACTTCCCTAACCATATATATAACCTATAGGTAGTTTTCTTAGCTAGCCCTTTGCCAATAGTTTCAGTACTTCCCTAACCATATATATAACCTATAGGTAGTTTTGTTTATAATTTATATGTCCCATGCATACTTACTTCACATTCGTTAATATTTGAGGTAACCAGGTTCATATGTGCTGTCTTCATGCTATTGCTATGTGCCATCCTAACCGAGCAAGCCAATACGATGTTATTCTCAATTCGCTCTACAGAATTATCTAAATAGAATTTTAGACACAAATTAGGTTTCTAGTTAGTGGTCACTCAATTTAATAGTCTTAGGCACATGGTTTTTAGAATCTAACTGGAATGATTTAGCATTTTTATTTTCAACGTGTTTAATTTAGGATCTTGTTTCAAAAGATGCTCTCGATTTGATTTGGGGTCTTTGCCGGATATAACTATGGGGATTTGCTGAAAATAACCTAAAATTTGGTTTTTTTCAGCAAAACTAGATCCTTTATTTGAGTTAAAACAAAAGTAACATACATAGGTAGTGAAATTACAGTTACCTCTTCAATGACTAAACAAAAACCCAGTACGTGTTTTTACGATTATAACCCTGAGACGCAGGTAGATTTCATATAGAAGTCTACATGTAGACTTCTCATGAAGTCTGCTCTGTAATTAAATTTTATATTTAAATAATAAAAAGAAATAATATTATGTTATAAAATTATGAGGTTTTAAAAATTTATTATACTCAATTATGATGTTTTAAAAATCAAAAATTCATAAAACTTGATCAGATTAACCAAATAAATAATTTATAGGTTATAGTTGAATTATGGGTAGACCTCACTTCATATAGAAACTCATGAAGTCTGCTCATGCGAAGTCTGTTTTGAGACTTCAGATAAGTCTGCTAAACCGAAAAAATTAACCTAACCGGGAATTTTACCCCATCATATATAAAGGAAGTAACCCTAATTATGTAAAAAAATCTTACCTCTCTCAAACGGCGCTCTCTCTCTCTCTCCCTCGCCTCTCTGCGCTCTCTCTCTGATACGGAATGATCACATCACTCTCTCTCTCGCCTCTCTCTCTCTCGCCCGCTAAAGCTCCACCGGCGACTTCTCTCCGCTCCACTCTCTCGCATCTCTCGCCGTTAACCTACGGCCTCTCCATTCTTGCCGGTTGTCGTAGTGGTAAGCCGTCGGTCTTCTTCTTCTTTCTTCATCTCTTCTGACCCGTCTTCATCTCCCCGTATTCATCTCTTTCTCACTTCTTTATCCTATTGTTGCAGATCTGAGGTCAGCTTCTGGAGAAGGTCTCGGCGACCACCGATTCAGAAAATCCATCTCGGACCTGACCCGTCTTCATCTCCCCGTTTGTTTTGACGCCTCTCTTAATAGATCAGGTAAAGCTTCAATCTTTGTGGTTCTTGTAACCTTCTATCGAAGGGAAAAAAATCTGTTTTTATGACATTTGTGGTTTTGGTTTTAGGGACAATGTGGTTCTTGCTGGGCATTTGGTGTTGTTGAATCACTATCTGATAGATTTTGTATCCAATTTGGAATGGTAATACTAATTAGCAATCCAAAAACCAGCTTAAGATTTATAATTTATAGCCTAATCTTTTGTTTTTTGTTCACTTCAGAACATTTCTTTATCAGTAAATGATCTCTTAGCTCGTTTATGAGGTAAAAAAAATTACTAAAATCTTTTACATTGTTGGCTAAGTTAAAGAAAGATGGATCATTAATGTGTTGTTTTGATTAGGATTTTGCTCATTACAAATCTGGAGTATATAAGCACATAACATGTTCTAACATTGGAGGTCATGCTGTTAAACTTATTGGTTGGGGAACTTATTGGGTAAATGTTGAACCTGACATTTCTAAGATGGTTCTTCGATTGAAAATTTGAAGTTAAAACTGGAATTTTTAACGTTCTTTGTTGCTTTTTTCAATTGTTTGTAGTTGTTGGCAAATCAGTGGAACAGAAGTTGGGGTGATGTAAGTGTTATTTGTAAATAATTTTTAAGAAAAGTTATAGATGTGGGATTTTCAATGTGAATGCTGACATATATGAAATTTGCATGATGGTTATTTCATGATTAGGAGAGGAACAAATAAATGTGGAATTGAAGATGAACCAGTGGCTGGTTTGCCAGCAAGAATGTGTTTAAGGTTATTACTGGTTCAGATGATCTTTCGGTTGCTTCGGTTTAAGATCAAATATGAAAAGTTTGTATATGTAAGATATATGTTACTGTGATGTTGTTGTTGTTGTTTCCGGCTAAAGATTCTGGTAATGGGAACTTGTTGGCCGTGAAAATGTTATAGAAATAAATAATGCAACCTAAGCAAAATAAAATATGGTTTTAGCTTCTCTAGTAACTTCGTATAATGTGGAGTTGTGTCCAGAATTTGGTAAATCCCTTTTTCTCTCTTGTTTGGCTGCCAATATTTGTTTCTGTTGAGACAATTTTCCAATTCGACAATATATGTGTTTACTTGAGCTTGAACAATGATTTGAGTCTACATTTCATCATATGTAATCATGAAGTTGGTAATAGCTATATACATGGTAAAATATTAGTTACAGTTCAGATACAGTTCTTAATTTGATAAAAACGAACAACCCCTATGTCAAAAAATTTCCGGTAAAGAAAATGTTAAAACCGCAAATTCAGTCTTGTCCATATCATAATCACTTTGTGCCATCTCAACGAGTTCCTCATGCGTACAACCATCACTCAAAAAGAACATCCTTCCTCCCTTGACTTTATCAACCGCAAACTCCCACGTCGAGTCTTTAAACATCCATTCTCCGTAAACAACAGGTAGATTAACCATTTCCTGTAAGAAAAACAAGAACAAACCCCATTAGCCATAATTCAATGAAATAGTACGTAGTAGACTTCAACCGGAAGTCTTCTATTATGAGCTTAATGCCTAGTCAATCAAAAAATTTAATTCACTCAATATTATCGATTTAAAACACACCAGACTCATACAACAGCAAAAGCACTAGTAAAAATACATACTAGAACAAAAAAAAGGTCAAAGATTCGTTATAAATATGCTCTAAATGAGTTTTTAAAAAAATGCTATATAGTAGACTTCTATGAGAAGTTGACAAAGAAGACTTCATTTGAAGTCTACATAAATTCTTAGAAGTCTACGTGTGAAGTCTACTGTGGAACAGGTTATTTTTGCATTTGACCAAACTGTTGACTTTATAAAAGTAGACTTCTCATGAAGTCTGCGGAAAAATTAGGTTAATTTTTCATTTGACCAGAATCTCATCAGTGTTTGACTTTTAAAGTAGACTTCAAATGAAGTCTACGCTGTTAAAGAAGACTTCTAATGAAGTCTACGTCGTTAGAGAAGACTTCAGACTGAAGTCTACTGAAAATGGGTCACTTTTGCAATTCAAATACTGAAAGTAGACTTCGTTTGAAGTCTACGAAAAATAAGGTTAGTTTTGAGTTTGACCAAAAATATTCATTACAGACTTCGTTTGAAGCCTACTTCAGTTTTTGAAAAAATGGACTTCTTTTGAAGTCTACTCTAAATTTGTAGACTTCATATGAAGTCTACTGTAAAATTTTTTTTTTTTTTTTAAGTTTGAAATTTTTGTCAAACGCAAAACTAACTTTCATAATTTTGGTCAAATACCAAACTGACTTAAAAGAAGACTTCTCTTGAAGACTTCTCCAGAAGACTTCAGATGAAGTCTGCCATATAAAAGTCAAAGTTTGGTCAACTACAAAAGTAGCCTCTCTTTTTCGGAGACTTCATATGAAGTCTATGGGTGATTTTTTTGTTTTCAAATGATAACTCACAGACTTCACATGAAGTCTCCTTACAAAAACGAAAAAATAGTCAATTGCAAAACTAACCTATGGTTGACTAGGAGACTTCAAATGAAGTCTACGATGAAGAGCAGACTTCATTTGAAGTCTACTATCGCGAAACAGATCTGAAAATTAACGAAAATCAAGTGAATAATTACCTAGATCCGGTTTGAGGCTGTTTTGAGCTTCGTCGAGTGCCCATAACACTGTGATTAACCAATATCAAAGAAGTCCAGTCCTTCTTATGCAATAACCACCGAAACAAGCAAGATCTAAGAATTTGTAAGTTTTGAAAACGAAAATGAGAGAGATTTTTGGATGAAAATGGAGAAGAAATGGAAGATTATGAGGTTATGAGCATAAAGATGAGGAGTTAGAGCAAAAGAAATTGGTTGGAGAAGCATTTAGAGCTCGAAATTGGTTGTTCATGGTGGTTGAGAAAATTGAAGAATATGGCATTTTCGTAAATAAGTGGATATCAAAAGTGTTTTGTGTATTTTTCAGAATGAAGCAGACTTCAAAAAGAAATCTACGCATTTTCTCAGAATGACATTTTCGTGAATATCACAAGCTGGAATGATGCAATGGACAAAAAATGGCATTTGTTGAAGAGAAAAAAAAAAATTTATTTTTGTATTTGACCATAAAAAAAGGTCATTTTTGCAAGCGCCCCTATAACTAATTCATGAGCACAATTAATCTGGTAAATGAGAATATTCAAAGATATATAACTACGCACATATAAGGTGATCTTCTAGACTTTCTTTATTTCGCTTTTTTATATGCTGTAATTTATAAATCTCACAAATAATATTTGGTCTGAAATGATCCTTCTCTGTACATATATTTACTCATATTTAGTGTAATCTCCAAGAGTTAATAATGATATTAAAGACAACACATGAATCTTATGACACCAAGCAAAGCTACAATTTTATTTTTATTTATATATTTATATGAGATTTAAAACGGATTTGAGAAGAGCTCTTTTTGCATGACCCTATTTTTATTTTAAATGCGTGCTCTTGTATATGTTTCACGACGAAAATGCAGTTAGTTTTATTCAGTTTTTAAAATGATATATGTGTGTACGGTGTGTGTTTAAAATGCTGGTTATCGTTGTAAGATTGAACCAAATTTTCACGTAGATAAGTGTTGCTCAAGGTAACTAATAGTTAGTGTGTACTGTTACATGTCATTCTCGATATATGTCTAATTAATGTCTTATGTTATAGAAGTTAGTCCAGGCGTGGCCAATCCCTTTTAAGTTTCACCAAAAAATCCCAACACGGGCCAGTTTTACTGTTTGTTATATTTTAAAAAGGTACATATAAGTATGACATATAAATATCATTTTTTCTCAAAAGTATACCTATGCATCTAGTTATGCTCATAATCTATATATAGAAAGTATTTTATTTTGCAACATACATTAATACATAGAAAGTATTTGTTAATTAATTTTCAAACTAATTCGAAATAGGCGCTTTTTCTTATAGTTGGAATCATTGGTTTCACAATTTAATGACACCATCATCAATTTTCAAATCACCAAATTATTAACAAATTAAATTATTATTGAAATTTTTATAATATAAATTTATTTTATTCTATTTTTATATCATTAGTTCTTTTTTTTCAGATATCTTCTGTATAGACGGGTAAGTCTAATGCGTACAACTTGACGTAAATCATACGTAAATATTCGTTAAAAATAAAGTTTAGAGATATTAATGGCCATGATTAATTATGCCTGATGAAAGAATCAATCAAGTAGATTAAGACGTGATTCTGCTGATGAGACTTTGCTTTATTTTTTCTTTCTAATTTTTGTTTTCAAGCTTGATATGGAAAGTGATTAAGGACCTCCTCAATTGTCTGCTTTGTTAAATATGAGTAGTGACCTTCTCAACTCACCGGAAGGTCACACAAGCAACAGTAGAATCAACAAAAACAACAAAAAAAGTTGTCTAGGTTAGATGTATTTTATCGCAAATGTCATTGTTAAATACTATAACTCTATAAGATATTGCATTATAATTGCATCTGTATGATATTTAGTCGGAGTCGATTAATATGAAATGACGCGATAAAATTTTGGACAAAAAATAAGTTACAAACCAAAAAAAAAAAATTAGATAAAATCTCTAAAACTTAACTAGTAAAAAATGAAGTTATGCGTAAGTAAAACATATTTTAATTAAAATTAGTACATATATAATTTCATTTGTTCACTAAAAGTTTCAACTAACGATAGCATATACATAGCTGGGAAAGTAAATTCAATTTTTGATCAAAAGCATGTATATACATATTCCATAAATTTGAATACTAACTTTATTTCATTAAAGTTTTTTTTTTTTTTGAAGCAAACTTTATTTCATTAAAGTTTGAAGATCGTGTAGTGTAAATAAATAAAATATCAAGTGAACACTAAAAATCATGTAGGCATCTAAACAAATCTTATCATCTCATCTCTTTTAACCTTTTTAGCTTTTAGATTTATCACTCTTTAGGAGACAACTCTCTCTAAGGAACTCGGCAAAATAGCCCCGTAACTTCGGGAGAAGGGGTGCCTCCTCACAAAGGGGGTCGCAGTGACCAGGCCCGGGCGACTGTTTACCAAAAACACAGGTCTCCGNGAGGATTAATTAAATGTAAAATGTATAGGCCCAAATTATTCCAGTTTTGGCCCATGACCCATGGCCCATGGAACATGGCCCAATACATATATATATATATATATATACCTTTTTCGGGTGCAATGTATTCTAAATACATATAGTTATAACTTATAACTAGTAACTACATGTGGTATGGACCGTATGGTCGAACGAAAGGTTGGTTTAACGTACAGAAACATCTTGAATTTGGACCACAAGTCGTCTCTATGCAAAATGGTTACAAAGTATTATACTCAAAACTTTCGTTTTCATGTATTTACGATAGAAATATATGCTCTCCCAATGGGTTGCGTATAGCGTCGTCCAACAAAATTTACATGTAAAAATATTTATCCTTTTTCCTTAGAAATTTTTCAACTTCCGAAATAATGGTCCATACACCTTAATTATAATTTTAACGAAACAAAAATATTACTCCGTTTCACAAAAGGGAATAGTATATAGTAGGCGTTTAAACTGTCTAAATTTTGCCAAATCACATTTTAACTGCCCTAAAATCACTCATAGCTCCTGAAATATCTCACAACCCAGAATCTACATTTTATTCACGTTTCTATTTTTTTTTTTCTAAAGCCCACAATAAATGGCTGTTATTTTTTAAGGTTACATTTTGCAATTTTAATGTAAAACTAGATTCTGATTTTTTTTATAGATTTAATTTTGTGGGGTAATTTCTTTTATAGATTTAATTTTGTGTAACTGGTTTATTAAAAAAAAAAAAGTTGTTTGGAAACATGTTTCTAAAATGCTTCTGTTTTAATAGTATAAACTAAATTTTAAACTGTGTGTCAGCATGTGATAAAGTTTTTTTGTAATATATGAAATGTGAAAGGAAGAATAAAAACTAATTTAAGTGTTATTGATTCAAATATGTTTAATTTGTAAATTTTAAGCTTATGATAGATTTAATAAATATTTGGCAACATGTTTAATACTTGTTTGCCAACATGTTCAATTTAATTTAAAAAGTAAGGGGTGTTTGGAAACAGATTTCAAATATATTTTAATAGTATAGATATATCTTTATTAGAATTAAAGTTAATTTGGTTTTACACTAATTAGGTTTGGACCAATAATTGACAAATTTGAACAGGGTGAATGACTTCAGTAAACAATAATTGACAAAAATCCTCACACTTATCTCTTAACAAATTTCATGCGATGTCGGGAAGAACAAAAAACCAAAAATATATGTAAAATTATATAGATTTAATAGATGTTTGGCAACATGTTCAGTTTTTTTTTTAAACTAAAGGATGTTTGGAAACAGATTCCAAAAGTGCTTTTGTTTTAATAGTATATATTCTTTATAGTTTTTTTTAGCTGTCTGAAACTTTTATTATAAATTAGGAGAACAATTACAAAAACAATTTTCAACTGACAATATATTCATTCCACAAGAATCCACGTGGACTGTGACCACAACGGACGACTTTACTTGCACCACGTTGAATATTTCTTGTAAGCTTGCTTTCATTAACTTGCAGAAATCGCATATTCTAGAAATCGTATCCCATATCTCATGGTGTAGAAGCAATAATTTTATTTTTTATATGTGGCTTTTCATATAAACAACAAATTAAAAGTAACATAAAATTTGAAAAATACAAAATTTTAGCTTAGTTTTTATAATTTTGAAACTTGAAACTGTGTCTTAACAGGAAAAAAAAAAAATGACCAAAAAACAAAGGGAAATAGTAGTCGAGACCATTTGAACCGACGAAAAAGTAAACATTCTAGTGCTACAAAACCATCTCAGCCAATAAAATGCTTTTGTAATGTGGCTCGTATATCTAAAATATAAAAGGTGGCATAAAGCACATGCTTCTCGTCCTTTATAAACGGGTCGGGGTGGCATTAACTAACTAATTTAATCAATCACTAGACTAAAGAAGATTCCACATTCTTTATAATTTTATAGGGAGAAATTTGTTTATAAAACCATGGCCATTAAAAGCACCAAGGGTAATTTAAATCATCGTATTTTATTGATTTCAAAATTAATTCTCAAACTTCCGTTGACTTGGTCAAAAAAAACACGGCGTTAAGTCTGTAAACGGAACTCATAAACGGTGTTACAACTGCGTTTTAACTCACGGTTTAATAAAACGACGTCGTTTCATCCATAGATCTAAAATAAAATAAAAAACACATGTCACCATCTTATTGCAGAAAGAGAAACAATATGGCCTCGTCTCTGAGCTTCGTCGTCGGTGGAGGAGCTTCGGGAGAGAGAAGCTTCGGAGGGGGAGCGATGACCACGCACTCTCGGTTTCTCAGAGGTTTCAGGGTTTAATGGATGTGTTGGCAAAATCGAGTATAATCAGGAGTTTGAAACGAGTTGGGTCGATTCTTAGCCGAAGATCCGACAAGAGCTTCTGAAACCTTGGAGATTCCGGCTGCAATCGCCGCCATCTTCTTCTTTCCATAAGAATCTCCAACCATCGGAAATTTTTTCAAACCCGTTGAAAGCCATCTTCCCGGTGAAAGCGACATTCTTCTTCCACTAGAAGATGGATTCACCTTTCTCCCATTAGGTGAAGATTGTTTGTATAGTAAACCCAATTCATAAATTAAAAAAAAAAAATCATAAATCCAATTCATAAATTTGGCACATCTCTCTTCAAAATTCGTTGATTTCTGATTTGGGGTCTTTGCGGGAGATATCAAGCAATTAGGTTTTCAATCAATGGACGATGTCTCAGGTAAAGCCAGTTAAACCATTTCGATTCGGAGTCATTAGTGTTATGATCGGGAATTGAGTAGCAAACTGCAAAATCTGGGTTTGAGATCTGATTTCTTCTTCTTTTATCGGTTTCTATGTGTAGGTAGCGAATTATTGTCGTGAGAGGATGCATTTGGCTTTGACGGAGGAGATAGTGAAGGAGAAGTCGGAGTTTTGCGACGGTGACACGTGGCAAGAGAAGTGGAAGAGAGTTTTGTTCAACTCTTCCTGCAATAAGATGGTGACACGTGTTTATTTATTTATTTTAGATCTATGGATGAAACGACGTCTCGTGGGTTAAAACGGAGTTGTAACACCGTTTATGAGTTCCGTTTACGGATTTAACGTCGTGCTCTTTTTGGCCGAGTCAACGAAAGTTTGGGATTTAATTTTGAAATCAACAAAATACGATGATTTAAATTACATTCGCGATAGTTGGTGTTTTTAATTGCCAGAATTTGTAAGTTGATGTTTTTTTAGATAATTTTTCCTAATTTTATACTATTAAAATAAAAGTTAACAGTTAAAAAAAATCATTTTAAGTCAATCGTGTTGACTTTATTTATTTGTTATTCGGTTAAAAGCACGGAGATTAAAAAAATTACTTTTCTTCTAAAAATATCATTTAATATATAAACTAAAAATAATTTAGCCAATCATGAAAAAAAACTGAAAATTATAATTGATCACACGATATTCAATAAATATAAAAATTGACTAAAAATATGAAAACATCTTATATTTATATTGTGAAACAAAAAAACCTCCAAAACAGAAAGAGTATTAAGTTCATCGCCTCGATTTTAACGCCATGATCACGAATCTTGTGGAACCCTATATATAGTTATATAAGTTCGTGAAAATTATAAAACTTTTACTCAGAAAAACGACAAAAATAATCAACACATACCATGAATTCAATGGTTAGAAAACTTTTCAAATGATTAACTTTTTCCTTTTCTTTATTTTATTTCACGGATAATATTTCTTTAAGAAAGATAATATATGGGTTTGAGAAAGGGTTTAGGAAGAAAAAGGATTATGGGTTTGAGAAGTCGAAAGTAAGTAACAATCATCCAATCACACATCTTTCATGTTAATCATCTTTCGTTTGAATTAAAATTAGAACGAAATATATATAATGTATATTCATAATATATATTTTTTTGTTTGTTATAAGCTATTTAGAAAATGATAAAAGTAATTATACTCGATTATTTAAAGTCCACGAAATATTTATAATTAATTCAACTTAAATGGATCATTCATAATAGTGTTTTTGATGTTTCACTATAAATTAGTACACTGTTCTTAAATTAAAGTAAAATATTGCCTTGCACAAAAATGTGTTTTTTTATTATAAAAAAAACACCCCCTAAATTCAGTGGAGTAACTTTCTAGATTATTTACCCTGTTTCAATAGATTTTAGATAATTAATTAATTAGATAAATAACTAAAAAAATGCATTATGAAAATCTGCTTAGACGAGCAAAAAGCGTTGCGGTGTTTAAAACTTGTACGGCGTGAACTGTTACTATTTTAGGAAAGAAATGATTCCAAGCTGGTCAAAGAGCTGCCCACGTTGACCCACACGTGCGATTTTGAGAAAACCCAAAACGGTCCAATCTCATCTCCAAAATCCAATTGGTCTTAAAGATTTGGTCATCTAATAATCCATTACCATCACTATCCTATTCCCATTAAACAATACACATATTCATTCTGATATATCTTCCATTTCTCTAACAAGTTTTAATCTTTCATACCAACAGCTGCACATGACTATTTCAAACATTGCGTATTGCGTCTTGGTATACGTCATCGTACATAAAACGAATATATGCACAAGTATCACGTGTATAAATAGTATTATATATATCGTAATAATATAAATATGAATTAATGATCTACCGCCAAAATTTACTATCTAACTAACATCGATATACCGAATAAGATTTCGTCGCTAAAATATGCTATCGTAGCTGGATGAACGATAACGAAACGATCATCGCTTCATTGTTACTGTTGTTGTTTGTCGTTCATGACTACGAAGCGACGAGATAAAACACCCGAAACCGCAACCGTCCGCTTTCGTAAACTCATGTACCTGTAACTGCACCCGCTGCGTTTAAACCAACCAGGCGATAACTGATAACTTATAATGTTGAGAAAAATCTTAGAAAAGGTCGGGGAAGTGCCTTTAGTCAAGTGGTTAGTGTTCACATCTGCAGCTTTTTCCACATTGGGCTAATGGGTCGGTCTGTCATGGCTTCATATGAATGTTAGAATAAAAAAAAAAATCTTAGAATGTCTTGGTCGACATTAGAGCCCACTAGATTCCGAAGCCCATATTCGACCATCGTCATTTAGGGTTTCTGTATCTTCAAATCGGTAGCCGGAACAAATGTGTAATCTCAGAGGAGAAAGAGAGTTTTTTTGTGTGTGTAACCTAGCTAATTTATGTTACATCGATCGTTGTCGAAATTAGAAAGAAGTGAAGAGGATGTCCGATCTTCCAAGTGATTTTGCAGAGGATGTGCTCTCTAGGACATCTCTGAGAAGATTCCGATCTGCTTGCAAAAAGTGGAGCTTTACAAAGAGGCACCTTGCTCAAGCAAAAGCAGCAATGAAGAAGGAGTTACCTGCAAAAATAAGGATGATGTTCGATCTTCTTATGGATTTGGCAGAGGAGGTGCTCTCTAGGCTTCCGGTGACATCTCTGAGAGGATTCCGATCTGCTTGCAAAAAGTGGAACACTTTATCCAAAGATCGTTTCTTTACAAAGAAACACATTGCTCAAGCAAAAGCAGCCGCAGCAAGGGAGTTTATGGTGGTGATGGTGATCGATTTTCGGGTTTATTTGATGAGCCTCGATCTTCATGGAATTGACCCAGCAAACTCGTTAGCCTTGACGATTCAGATGGAGTTGATATATCTGAAGTCTATCACTGTGACGGTTTATTGTTATGCATCACGAAAGACTTCAAGAGGTTCGTTGTTTGGAATCCGTACTCGTGCCAAAAGCTGTGGCTCAAACCCAGAAATCCTCACCATAACTATATGTCCTATAGTTATGCTATAGGATTCGAGAATGGCAAAACACGCCGCAGCTACAAAGTTTTAAGATTTGTTGATAATGAATCAGATAGATTTTTTGTTGAGTACGAAATCTACCACTTAAACTCTATTTCATGGAGGGTTCTTGATGTCACTTCCGACTGGGTGGTAGAGTTTTATGCACGTGGCGTGTCTCTCAAGGGAAATACTTATTGGTTTGCTCAAGATAGGTATCCAGATACAGGACCAGTAGAAGGACCATTGGGATACGACATTGCTGATTTCTTGATCTGTTTTGACTTTACAACAGAGAGATTTGGGCCGCGTCTTCCACTGCCGTTTCACTCTAAGACTGAAGATACCGTGAGTCTATCTAGTGTTAGAGAAGAGCAACTTGCCGTGTTATTTCAGCCCTGGGACACATTACATATGGAGATTTGGGTTACGACTAAGATTGAACCTGAAGTGGCCTTGTGGAGCAAGGTGTTCTTAGCAGTTGATATGCAACCACCCACTAATTGTCAATTTGGTGTTACGCATGGGAGTTTCTTCATTGACGAAGAGAAGAAAGTCGTTGTGGTTTTTGATAAAGACAAAGACGTAATGAATCCCACTCGCAACACAGCTTACATCATTGGAGAGGATGGATATTTCAGAGAAGTGGATCTCGGAAAATCTACAGAAGATAAACATTATCCACTTGGGTGCTCCTATGTTCCAAGTGCAATACAAATCAAGCAAGGAGGCAAAAGGAAGAAAAATAATCATTTTATTTATTAGTCTTTTCACAATACGTAAAATTTATTGTCTCGCTCTGTGATGTTCTTTTGAACCAAATCTGGTCCACTACTAGGTTGTCTCTCATCTCTTGTATGCATGTAATATGAAAAAGAATCAAGTTTATTTAAATTTTTATAAAATTATAAGCATATTAGATGGTGATTAAAGAAGAACGGAAGAACTTGAGCTTCTTCAAGAATTTTCAGAAGGCGGACTCATCATCCCAACGCATGGTAATTTTGTTCTGAACCTCATCATGTCGTTAAATTTGTGCTTTTCATACAATTTTTTTTTAGTTTAGCCTTTTTTCTTTATTGAAGTTGATTTTCATCTGTTATGATAAGACTCGTGAAATGTTTTTTCCGTTTTCTTGTTGCAGGCAATGTTTGAAGGGATTCTAGTTGATATACCATTTGCAACGTTTTTATTAACTTCCTGTCATTTCATTTGTTTATTTAGCCCGCATTAGACCTTGTGAACATGTTGTAAAACTTCTATTTTACGTTGGCTAGGTACAACTATTTGAACTATTTACCTTCTCTGGATCCTGAGTTGTATAGGCATCTTATATTTCTGAAGGTCAGTTTGAACATTCTACTTTCCTGTTGCTTTGTGGAACCGAGAGATAGCTGTTAGCATAGATGTGCGAGAATGCTGAAATCTGTTTGTGTTCCTGCCTGGGAGGTTTACAACAACGTATCTTTTGAAAAAAATAATCATTAATTAATAAAAAGGATCCAGCTAAAAGTTTACAAAAACGTATCTTTTGAATACAAATGACAGACGAATGTAAAAGTGGAAGTGTGGAACCTAAACCTAACCCCAAAGAATTCCAATTCTACACTATATTAATTAATCTGAGTCGGACAAAAATAAAAATCAGTTTTTTTGTTGTTGTTTTTATTAGGTTACTATTACACAATCACATAAACCCGAAACCACTAGATTGTTGACCCGAGTACCCAAATCCGTTAGCCGGGTCAACACTAAAACCCTGATGAGCCAACACACCCGAGTTATTAAACCGAGCAATCCCCTCACCCTGTTGCTGCGTTTTATCGTCTTCTTCATTAGTCTTCGCACCGTAAAAATAGCCACCACCGTCTTGGTAACGGAGACTCGGAACGTTATGGCTCAGTCCGAGTTCCGGGACCGAGTTATGTCCACCAAAATTCGCCCAATCAAAGCTTGGCTCCCTGGCTAAATTATGAAACCTGGTTTTCTGATCGGTTAAAACCGGTCTATGACTATGATGAGGAATCGCGTTTGATGAACCGGCGGCAAATCCCAAACTTCTGTTGTCGATGTCGTGTAATGACTCGAGAACGTCGTCGTATTGATGAGACGAAGAAGACGTTGACGAAGCGTTGTTGCTGTATTCTCGAGTCATTAGATTGCTGTAAATCTGTTTTTGTGCGCTTGATTGCTTTTTGTATATTCGGCATAAAACCCAATCATCAAGCTGGACAAAAAGAAAATAATAATAAAAAAAAATGTTTTTTTTTCATTGGAATAAACAAAAAGTATAATACATACTTTTATTTATTTGTTTTAGTTTTTAGTTTACCTTGGTGCTACCATTTCTGCGAGAAGGTTCGAAGAGACGGTACTCATGCATGATCCAATTGGTTTTGGTACCTTTTGGTGCTTTTCCGACGTAAAACACCAAGGCTTTCTTGATACCGACTCTTCTTCCTTCCGTGGAGATAACCTTATCCGTACCGGTGGCTTTCCAATAACCCGACCCGGCAACCCGATTGGGTCTCGACCCGTTCGGATACTTCCTATCTCTCGGGCTGAAGAAATACCATTCTTTTTCCCCGAATAACGCCTTACCTACAAAAAACCAAACAAGAAAACTAGATCAATAAGGGTCTGAAAAAAAAAAGATAAACAAGAAAAATCATCGTTGGTTTAAACACAACCGGGCCGGTTAAGGTAACGTACTTGGTAAAACCCATGGGTCGAATTTGTAGAGATCGATTTCGGCGATGAGCTGGAGAGAGAAGTCGTGACCGGCGGCTTTTCTGCAGAGATATTCAACCATCAGCTCTTCGTCCGTCGGGTAAAACCGGAAACCAGGTGGTAAGCTCAATTGGGCTAACGGGTCCAGTTCCTGGATACCCATTTTTCTTATCTCCTCTCCGACAAATAAAATATCTTCTGCGCTTTTTGATATTTCTTTCCTTTTTAAAATTTTTTTGTTTCTTTGGTATTTTCACATAAAGATTTCGAAGCTTTGCTACTTGTGTGCGTATATATATATACATACATACAGGAGAGTATTACACCGCCGCCCAATCTTCGTTAACGTGCAGCCTCAATATGGGTCCCACTTTTGAGATTATCATGACACGTGGATAAGTTAGAGCGTCGTGATTTATGCGATCCCTTGGGTTCGTTGAACCTATCTAATACTATTAGAAAGTTGATTTTAAATATTAATAATTTAATGTGTAATATTATTGTGTGTGTGTGTGACTGTACCGCCTCGAATGATTTGTTTTTGTTTTCCCAAGTATTTTTATTTTATTTTGTCAAAGGTTTCCCAAGTGTTAGGGGAATTAAATAAGTCAAAAAATGTTAGGCTTTTCGAGTCTATATCCAGTTCCTCATCAGTGATATTATATGTTTTGAGCTCAACCGGTAAAATTCGCACGAATTTATTTTTGGAATCATTTTTAAAAGGCATCATACTAACTAGAATTATACATTATTTATATATTAGATCATTTTTGTCTAAATTTCCGATGTGAGACTTGTATTGATATCCCAACAATCATCTTCTCAAATCAAAGACCACACAAATCACATGGTATCCCTCTTGTACCGCGGTAATCACCAACAGAACATGCCGCCTGACTTTCTGCTTCGTCATGAAGACTTTCGACACAAGGCACTGGCACCCCTAATCACAAGGTCACTTTGAGGGCTCTCCCTCCCACAACGAACATGCAGCTCAACCCCACTTCAGGTCCACATTTTCTGAACATGGCTTTGATACCATTTGTTAAGTTTTTCAAGTCCATGTCCAACTCTCCATGATATTGTCCACTTTGAACTTAAGCGGCAAATCACACACATATTTGTTTTTAGAATCCTTCCCAAAAATCATCAGACTAATTAAAATTAGACATTACTTATATATTATATTATTTTTGTCTAAACTTCCGATGTGAGAGTTGAATTGATATCCCAACAAAGAAACTCCAAATATTGGTACGTTCAAAACAAAATTAGGTGATTGTTAAGACTTGAGACTCGTGATTTTCCTGTAAATTTCTTTGAATGAGTTATGTGACAATATACGAATAGTTTTTGATAATATTCTGAAACCACTAATTTTTTTTTAATGGGTATGTGCCAACTTGTTTTTTTTTTTGTGCAAGAAAAATAGACACGTGTAAGTGAATGATGGGGTGAGGCATGGAAAGCGTTTTTCATACGGATAGAACTACCACGAAACGACACGTGTCTCGTGCTTATGGGCTGAGTTAGGCGGGATATTTTCCTCGTCAAAAAGCCGTTCAAGATAAGAGAAAGACGAACAACAAACACGAGCTGATGATGCAGACTCTCCATTTTTCTATATTATTTTCTTCTAATTTAATTAATCGGTTTGTAAATTTAAAAGGAGAGTATATATACTGCAACAATCAGATATATAAGAAAATGTTAGGCTTTTGTGGTTGAGAAATGAAAATTTAGGATACAAACTCACTTCTCTCCCAATTTTTTTGATTTAAGAAGATTTTACCACTACGGCGTTAGGCTAAAATCTCCCTCTTAAACCGAATAAACACAAAGTTCATGTGCTATATCTTCCTTCAAGCACGTAAAAAATGATATCCAACACCAGAAGTCGATAGCTCAACTGGAAATGTATCATTGAGTAATCTAAGAGGTCACATAATCGAGTGGTAACTAGAAGAGATAAAAATATTAAACGCTGGTCCGGGTCTAAGAGGATATACGGGCTTCTGTCCAGAATCTTCTGGTTATCAAAAAAGAAAAAAAAAATGATATCTAACTAATCCATAGTGATTTATTGGTTGGATATTTCATACTGTGATTTTTGTAACGGTTAATCACGGTAGATATAAATGTTTTAAATTTTATCTAATTTTTTACATGTCCCAGAATTAGTTTAAAATTCAGTTCAAATTGCCGATTATAAAAAAAAATGAGATTTTTAGTTTGAAACGTTAGAGCACCTCCAATGGAGGCTCTTAGCACAAGTTCATAAGAAAAAAATAATAAAATATTGCGAGTCCCACGTAAATAGTTATGAATCCAATCCTTAAAAATCCTTATATAAGGGTCGGTTCATCACTGTTCATGCTGACATGGCGGCCCGCGATTGGTTCCTTTTTTTTTTTTTTTTTTTTTAATGTCAGAAAAAAAAAAAAATTAAAAAATTAAAAAAACTGAGTACCTAAGAACTCTTCCCTGGATTCACCAATAATCATGCTCTTAGTCAGCAAATTTGTAGAAACATATACATATGTATGTTTAGGTTTTTTCTTCTTAGTCATATAGTTAAATGATTTAATTTGTTTCATGATTTTCTTGTCACTACCATTTTTATATATGTAATATGTGTATGTGGAAATTGAAATGAAAGTTGACTGTCAATTTATTTAATTAATATACTGTATTCGCAAATACATGATTTTTTGTGTGTTAAAGTATTCGCAAATACATGATGCTATAAATAAAGTATAAATAATTCCAAGCGAATAGAAGAATTAAGGAATTGGGGTTTCTTTCACTCAATAGCTTTCGTGTCACGGGGCATCAAATGATAAAGAGAATGGGGTGGTCAAAGTTGTTTTTTAAGCTTTGCTCTTCTCCTTTTCGCGATGAAGTCATGCATATATCATAACGTGCATGTCATGCGTATATCATAATCACATAATGTGTACACCCGGAAAATTAGGCCAAAAGACAAAATTGTATAAGAGAATTTGATGACGTGGATTTCAAGATGGTATAGGTTTTAATAACCCTACTCTAAATCTAAACTCTATTTTGAAATAAAATTCCTCTCGTTTCACTCCATTTTCAACTCCAAAATAGAGAAATACCATTTTTCTTCCAAATATGGAGTAATCTTATTTTCCATTCTATTTTGGAGTTGAATTTATTTATTATAAAATAGTCATTCAAAATTGAAGCGATTTTAGATTAACATATTAAATTTCTAAATTTACTATATTTATTCACTTATCAGCTTAAGAGTTGTTTAGTAGTCACTTTTTAAAAAACCTACGCTAAATTTTATTTAAATATTGATCATAATATATATTTGAACACTCTAAATTTATGGAAGTTTTCAAAGAAAAAAAATTAATGGGTCAATTTGTAAATTTTATAAATAAAGTGTATTATTAGCAATTACCAATAAAAAGAATATACTTAGAATATTTTTTTTTGAATAGAAAATGGAGAAATATATTGGAGAAAAATTCAACTCCATTTTAGGGTTAAAAATAGAATAATACATTAAGATGCTTTTGCGAGATTAATTAATTAATGGTTTGTTGAATAAACAATTACAACACCAATATATACTTTTAACGAATTTCTCAGTTTTGGGGTCTTTTTGTTTTATATAATAGGAAATTCATACTTATTAGGACTTTAATCTCAACTCCATATAAAATATACAATGCTAGCTCCAGTGAAATTCGAACTCGAATCCGTGATGCTGCTTTACAATTTATTGGTTTGTTTTAATTTGTTTTCGACCATATAGAACTAGCTCTAATTAATCTGGAGCATGATGAACTCCATCCATAAGCATAATCTAATATATGACGAATCTCGAGGATTCTCAACTTATAAAAGCGATGAGCGATCTTAAATCGAATCAGTCTTATCTAATAATGGCTTTTATAAAGCTCAAGTAATTATTATTGTCTAACTGAGTTAAACAAATTAAAGACTAATTTCATAAGATTAAATTTTTAAAACAAAAGAGTAAAATGTTCTCTTATACTTTTTTTATCATCAAAAGGTTATATAAATGCTTAGTTTACTATTACAAAAAGTTACTATTTTTTGTTTATCATTTCGTATTATACTAACTAGGTGAAATAATACATTTTTTTTTCGTAGTAGAGTGTATATCGTAATATCATCTTTTTATCAGGACCAATTTTTTTTTTTACTAGAATCAGATTTAAACACTGCAATATGCATAAGCATAAATTCGAACTATTAATCTGGTGAGAGGAAACAACAAAGATTAATCAAAGTTTCGATCCAGATCTCATATATAGAAGAAAAGGTATTTCGATAAGAACATATATATAATATTCTAAACCCTATAAAGCTAATAATATCGATCATATTGAGTACTAACTTGTGCATATTAAACGTCTTTTCATATTCTTAAAATAGAAGAGAAACGAAAAAGGGAATCTAACGGTGAAGATGAACATCGGAGATCGAACCCTCCACTTCATCCAACTTTATCTTATCATAAAGTTTGATTTAAAATATACATAAGAGACTTTTTTTTCGGGAAAAATAAACTATATATATAGTTTCCTAACGAATATATCTTGTAGAGTAATGTTTGTGTTTAAAATCATATTAAAGCACTAGTTAATGTATACTATAATACGAATTTTTTTTGTCGGGCAACGATGTCTTTCAAAAAGAAAGAGAAAGGTTTTTCATTAGCGGTTTTCTTTTTTTGTGTTATCAGTTTAGTAGTGAAGCGAAGAATTATCATGTTTACTGATATATGTAAGCCACGTGGAATTGGAGCTCTGAGCTGGCAAAGTAGGACCCACGTTGTTCGATAACATCCTTTACCAATTACCATACATCTCAAAATCAAGCTGGAGACTCTTGGAAAAACATAGATAAGAAGAAAAAAAAGCGAGATATAGAGGTTTTGACAATTACTTTATTTCGACGACGTATATATGATCAGATTCGTCTAATATGAGGCGTTAGAGTTTACACGTCACTTGTTTCTTTTTGGTTTGATTGGTTGCATTTAACCGCTGCGGCTGCAAACGAACCATTCAAATATCACCAATCAGTAAGGGTGGTTGGAGAAAGCGTTTAAACCCATAGTTGAAGCAAGTGTTGGCTATTTCAAAACAAATATAGGTTTTGCTCAAAATAGTTTATTTTAGATAGAAAAACTAAAACTGAAAAATAAAACCAGCATTCAAAAGAGTTGGAGCGGAAAAGGGGGGGAAGCTCAAGCTCAATATGAGATTTTATGATATTGTGGTTTTGTATTGTTGTTTTTTTAAAAGATTTTTAGTGATGCACACTAAAAGCTTATGTTAGCTTTTGTTTTTTTTTTCTTTTGATTTGTGTGTGTGTGTTGTCAAAGAACTACCGAGGTACAAACACATAAACGAATACTATTTGTTACTATGGGTCTTCATAATTTCATTCGACGTTCGAATATTTTGGATGATGATTTTAATGATGAAGTGAGTGAGCATGAAGATGCACATAGACAAGACGCAAATAACGAAGATGATATCAATGAGATAGAAGAATATTTTGGATGATGATTTTATGTATCGAGTTTTTTTTTCCAGTTTCTGATAAATAAAAAATATGGATATCACGGTATAAACGATGGTGGCAAAAAAAAAAATATATATATATATCAAAAAATATTTAGACAGCCAATAAGACATGAAATATCGTTTAGCCCAACACAGTGTCAGGCCCATCAGTTTGAGTGACCCGTCTTTTTTTCATGACCCAACTTCAGATCCGGTAATATACTTGTACGGATTGGATTGTAGACAAAAACAAATTATTTGGATATGAAGAGAGATAAAAAAGTTATTCACTTTATACAATTAACAACACTTAATCTAATGAAAACATTTAACCAATCAACAATCCGAATCAAACTCTTATCTCATGAACGATGATCGATCTCTTCCTTGAGACTCTCCAAGATTTGAATGCAGAAACGTCGAGTTCTCCTTCATAAGTTTCTTTCTTCTAACAGCCGTTTTCGGTTTCTCTATCTTCACAGCATCAGAATCGGCAACGCCAAGATTATCATTGGAAGCTGAATATTCACTCGAATCCACAGAAGTAGTGATGTTGGTTTGGTATTTTCGGGAAATTCCCATTAGAATCTCTGGACTGATTGCATCTTGCGGCATCTTCGAGTCTAGAATCTGAATTATCTCCGAACTCACGAGGTTCCCTGGGCGCAAATCTACACAATCTTTGTCAAACTGAAGCCCAAATCTTTGAACGAACAAGCTCCTTATGTTTTGAAGCTCCTTAAGCTCACCAATTCTTGATGCGGAAAATATCAATCCGGCCATTGCTTCTTTAGTTTCTTCCGGTAAGAGAAGAACATCACTGGCGAGAGAAACATAAGTAGTTAGGGTTTTGGAACCATTTTAAAAAATTGATGTTACCGTGTGCTACAAGGCATCAAGAACAACTGACCTTTGATGATTTAAAGGAGAAAAATTCTGCAAAATGGATGTGCAGAAGTACTCGACCTGATCGTAAGCCGATAACCTTTTCTCGTCCTCATAGAAGTGCTTCGCCTATACGGTTTCAATTTACAAACCCAGAAAACAAATATGATTCAATGGAAAATTCAATTAATAAGGCAAGTAGAGATCATCGAGATTTGGATCAAATAAACAGATGGTACATATGGTGACTGAGATTAGCCTCATGTATACCTTAGGAATTGCCTCCGGAAAGCGGCCGTTAGGAAGGAGTTGAGCAATATCGGACCTGGATTGTCTAACCATACACTCTCTTCGTCTCCGGTGTACTTTGACACAATATAGCAGGTTCTGGATATGGAGTTTGCTGCAAAGAAGACGGATTGATTAAATAGTTGAACAAGAAACGAAATTCTTACAGTCTAACGCAAGTAAACAGGGTTTCTTACCACGTCGAAGCTTTTTGCCATCTCGAAGAACGAAACCAGACAGCGAAAACATTACGATAGCATCCAAACTTCGGTTCTGTTTTTTTGGCAAACATCATATTACTTTTCCTCTGTAGGAAGATGAACAGAGCCTTTTAAGAAAAGGTCTAATAAAGAGATGTTATTATCTATAGAAAAAAATCTATATAATCTCCTTAAAAAGTGGTAATTAAAAACCTTTTAGTATTATGATTTACTTATGGTATTAAATCTGGGAAAACCCGCTTTTTCTTTTCCAATGTGGAATGTGAAAATCCAAATGCATTAAACGTACGCTGTTTTAATAGATAAAAAATCAATAACTTCACTCACTAGTAAAAGGAACTCCAAAAATCATGAGTTTCATCCGCTGGCAGCAATTCAATCGTTGTTTGTTTTTCTTTTTTAATCAAGATTTCAATTTTAATTAGGCGAATTAATGAAATCACCATTTAGTGTCCTACTACTGTAATACCTGTATTTAGTTGAAATCTTTTTTTAACATTAAAACCTCGTTTTCTTAATAAGTTATTATCTCTGTTTCCTTAAACATCGGAATTTGGAAATATATTGTAGACATATAGATCTAAATATTTCGATCCAAAAAATCTAATCAAACTATTTTCCAAAACAAACAAAAAGACAAAATTAAATATAGTTAATGTATCTTTTTAACATATTTACTATATCTAAATCTTACAAAAATATATATATAAATTATCAAAAAACAGAAAACAAAATCTAAATCATAAATTTCCATAAAAATGAACAGATATTTATTTTAAAAGTCTTTTAAAATTATAATAACTATGCAAATGGTTTTTCTAGAGTTTCCTCATAATAAATCAAAATTTTCAAAGTCGATTTAAAATCAAAATTTGCAGTTACTAGAATGAGAAAAATTACATACTTATATTTTATTAATATACCTACCTATTCAGCCAAAATATTACTCCCACACAGTAATAAGCTTCGTTTTTTGTTGTTGGTAACTTAACTTGGTAGTAAAGCTGATATAAAAACTGTGTTTTTAAGATTATAAGATTTTTGAAACCCATTCATGATCATAGTCAAGCCCAAGTATCGTAGCAGTATGGGCCTTTGTCAGAAGGTATTATGAATCAAAAATTAGGATCACCAAGAAAACAAAACAAACAAAAAACCGACTCACCACCATTGACCAAGTTCTTGAATATCGACCAGAAATCTTTATTGGTTAATGTCAAATACATATCTGAAGGACAACCGACAAAACCGGAAATACAAGTTGCCGGTAAAACCGACGCGTATAATACAGCAGTCGCCAGATCAGTCGGTTAGATCTAAACCATTCAATTTTGTCTTCGTGAAGAGACGGCGACCTTTTAACTAATCCACTTTTTAAAACGTTTTAAATTTTGCAGAGACTCCACTAAAGCAGTGAACAGTCGTTGTTTCCTCGGTTTAATGAAACTAAGGACATTTATTTGTGAATTTTTTTCTTAAAAAGAGAGAGAAAATTGGGTCCAAGTTTCATTTGACGTTATCGACGATTTGCAAAGAGAGAGAGAGAGAGCTCTGAGAAAATCAGTAATGGCTTCGAAGCTTGTAGTCATAATTGTGCTCATCCTCGATCTCATCGCCGTCGGGTTAGCCATTGCCGCCGAGCAGAGAAGAAGTGTCGTAAGTCCATACTCGATCTCTTCCCTTGTCTTCTCCTTTTACTTGATAGGTTTTTGGTTTTTGCTCACTCTGTATCTTTGATTCTGTAGAATTTCTCGACTAGTGTTAAGGAAGCTTCCCTCTCTAAGTAGTAGTGAAATCTGGTTCGAATTATATCAAATTCATGATGAATTTTTAAGGATCCAAATGCATGATTTCATTCATGACCTAGCAGAGCTTAAATTGTAGTGACTAGATAACTTTCTTGTCAAGTTTAGCGTACGGCATTGTTGAAATTCCACATTCTGAGCAACTTACTAGCTTAACATAAAAAGTCTATAATAAGGCTATAATTAGATCCAAGATGTATATCAAAACTGAATTTTATATGTATGGCTCTGCAAAACTTTCTTTCCACATTCGAGCGACTATTTAGCTATAGCTAAATTTATATGTTTAGATCAAAACCAAATCTTATACTAGTATGTATTGGCTCTGCAAATCCTTAAATGTGGTTTCCGCATAAGTTTTCTAATTTATGCGGTTTATCTTAAAGTAGTCATTTGTTTTGACAGGGAAAGGTTATAACGGACAATGAGAAGGCATATGAGTACTGTGTGTATGGCACGGACATTGCTACGAGCTATGGAGCTGGTGCATTCGCTCTCCTCTTTATAAGCCAGGTCCTTATTATGGTGGCTAGCCGTTGCTTCTGCTGTGGAAAGTCCCTTAACCCCGGCGGTTCAAGAGCTTGTGCCATTCTTCTCTTCCTCATTTGCTGGTAACAACAACATACCAATCTCATGTTAAACATTAACTCTTCCCACGACAAGATCCCATAGGTCTTAAGACTCATATTGGGTTTGATCATTTTGTACAATTCTTTTGCAGGGCATTCTTCCTGATTGCTGAAATATGTTTGCTTGCGGCATCAATCAGAAACGCTTACCACACAAAGTATAGAAAGATGTGGAACATTGATAATCCGCCGAGCTGTGAAGTTATAAGGAAAGGAGTGTTTGCAGCTGGTGCTGCATTCACACTCTTCACAGCCATCGTCTCTCAGTTCTACTACGTTTGCTACTCTCGTGCTCGTGATGCTTACCACAATCCGTCCTACTAAAAAACGTTATGCTTTTTTTTTTTTTTTTTTTTAAACGTTATGCTTTCACAGCAAGCAACGTTAAGCATCAAGAATTGGAAACTGTCTTCTTGTGGTGGTCGCTCAGTTTGTTTAGTATCCGGTGTTACTTATCCGATAGGATGTTTTAAATTTGATGGTGTCTTGAGGAAACACAGAGATGTGATTGTTTCATCGTATATTGTCATGTGTCTTGTAATGTATAAAGAGACAGAGTAGAAAACATGCTTCTGATTCAATGTTTTTTTTTTGATATGGGTAAACATTCTGGTACGTGAAAAGAAATCATGATGTGATAATTGTTTTTAATAAGTTTGAAAAAAAAGAGAAGGTAATGCTGCTTTCATCCAATTCACATAAAATGTACGGACGCAATTACAAGTCTAGTCAATCCAAAAATACCTGATGTAAAAATTCATAACTTGCGATGTTAGAGGCGCAAAGTAGTTAAGATCTTAAGGAGAAAGTTGAACATGATTTAGTTCATCTCTAGATGATTAGATGAAGTGAAGAGAAAACATTGATTTTTTAGAGTTACAGTAAGTTAATCTACACCAATATTGAGATATATATATATATATATATATATATATTGTTGTCAAATATTTATTGTTCAGTTGCAGATCAACCAGAATTGTAACTTAAATGATGAGGCTAAAAAAAAAAAAAATTAACATCTCATTTTACCCTTTTACCGCTTGATCTTCCACCGTTGAAGACCGGGGTTCTTCTTCATCCACATTAATCCTGTTTTCGTCTGATTTCTATAGTTTTGTTTAGAATCTTATCAGGTTTAATCTACATTTAATCACTGTCACCCACTACACTGTTCATCTACATTTAATCACTGTCACCCACAAGCAGACCTAGAATCCACATAGTGTTATTTCAGGTTTAACTACGAGGCTTTCATATTTTCGGAACTTAGCTTCTGGTAAGCAGGTTTATTTTGGGTTTGGGCTAGGCTGGGCTTTTTTACCCACTGCAATATCCTTACCAATGCCAAGTTGTTGTTTTGGTCAAAAGGGTGGCTTTAAATTTCCATTTCATTGTTGTACATAAAATACGGCAAAATACCGAATGTCATAGATTCATTGTTGTACATAAAATACGGCAAAATACCGAATGTCATAGTACTCTCTCTCTCTCTCTCTCTCTCTCTCTCTCTCTCTCTCTCTCTCTCTCTCTCTCC